>JAODUH010022770.1:0-81141 GCA_027564835.1 Typhlichthys subterraneus
TTTAAGTTATTATTATTAATAATTATAAGTTATTTATTGGTAACCCATCTGAATCCACTGTATTTTCATATAATAGATGCAGAGAGTATACAGTAGTCTGCAAGAAATAAGTCAGCTCTTTGATTTTTCTGATAAATTATTCAAGCAAAGAAGTGCTGATATTGAAGGGTGGAGAGCTACAATGCCAATTTGTAAGGAGCTGGAAGGTTGCAGAAGGTTCACAGTGAACTTGTTTGCCTTAGCTAGCTCCCTTTACATCTTGTATTCTCTGTGATGAGCAGCTACACATACTTAGATTTGACAAGTCTCAATTCAAAGCAAATAAACCACGGAGGGAACTATTAAATGAATGTAATCTACAGAACAATGTTCATATTGTAGGAATAACTAGGCTACTGCATGTTAATCCCTGATGTAGAGTACATACTGAATGTGTTTAAAATTCACTTACTGCAGATTAATAATAAAAACAAATGTAAGATCAGCAAATTACCATTAAGTTTTAACAGCTCTTTTCACCCTAACATAATTTCAAACTGTAATACACCACTAGCCATTATTTGCAATTTGAATGCAAAATTTAAATTTAGCCAGCGAATGTTGCCTTTCCATTTTTCTCATTTCAATTCATTTTCAGGTCTATAATACTGTATATATTTTGCAATTTCCAAATCAGATAAATTAAGCATAAAAGCCAAATCAACACACTCTGATCCATCAGATGTATAGGTTATATATTATTATCTGTGTTTGTTTATAATGTTTATTATATTTATTGAGAACATCACCTTGCACTTAAATAGTAAAGTAAAAATATTCCATTCATGCAGAAATTGGTGTAAAAAAGCATTTTTGCAGACTATACACAACACTGCACTTTGAAAGTCTGAATCATGCCTGCACTCAATGCACCATCTCTTTGCTCTGCAAATAAGTAAAAAATCCTACATGTTGCCCCTATATAGCCGTAGAAGCATAAACACAATAGGAGAAATTACACAGAATATTGTATTGAGAGTACTGTGTAGTACGTATAGGCCCACTCTGCTAGAAACTGTAGTTTCTTGCATGTGGAAACATGTAATATAAACCTAAACCATGCAGCTTACATCTCACAGGAACAGGATTTGTAATACAACTAGCAATTGCAAGACATGTACGTATAACACTATTGTTGTCAATAAATAGTCCCATAGTCTGATGTTTGGCAATCTTGTGTTCCCCCCAGTGGTTTATAGAGGCATTGTTCTTAGAGGCCTCATCTGTGGCAAACCATGCATGGTGCATTACTAAAGGTGATGTTGCATTAGGTGAGGTATAAGTGATGCTGGAGAATGAATTTTGAGATTTGAATTCAACAAACAAAGCAAACTCACCTCTGCCTTTATTGCCATATCTCTAATGCCCCTCTCAGAAGCTCCACCCCCTACAATGCCATATGGTTCTCTCTCAGAAGCTCCACCCCCTACATTGCCAAGGCTGGGATAGTGATTTGTGGTGCAGTCTGCACATCTTTAATAAATAATAATAAACTAATACACTTATTATGCGTAATGTGTGTGTATGTGTCTTGCACCGCCAGTCACATGACACATTCTTTTTCAATCAGTCTCTCTTCCAAGACCTATACATAATTAAATTCAATTAAAATATATACTGTAAATACAGTTTAAGTTTAGCTTCCTACTATTCTGTAACATTGTTACCCAGAATTCTAGCTTCTCGTACCAGTAAAAGGTAACATATTAGCACTAACAACTTCCATCATATATATATATATATATACACACACACATATATACATAGACACACATTAAACATGATTTAAGTTTGATTGGCTTAAATTCAACGCAGGCAATGCTATCACAAAAATAATGAAGTCAAAAATAAATAAAAAATACTTAAATACCTCAAACTAATATTTTCCTTTTATAATTGGCTTCCTGATTGGAGAAATTAAAGCATTACATCTGTCCCATGTTACAACTATCATGGTCTCCCCTATAAGCCTACTTGCATAGTCTTTGTCTTTTTGAGATAAAGGATAATGCAAACAAATTTTGTTGAAGTTGACAAGTTCCTTGAAAACATTTTTATAGCAACTTTACAGCACTAAAATCTAGGTGCTTAAATTAATGAAGCATACCGTTTCAAACACCTTGTCCTTGCAACAGATAGTGCAGTGCATCAGGACCTTGATTTGTTAAAAGAAAATCATGAATAAAATCAAGGAGGCATGAAAAGGCAGGCAGGTCATTTGTAATGATCTATCTACAGTACACCTCCTGCCAGGAAGAATGTCCTTCATCTGTTAGCTTAGAAGACATGGAAAATAACAAGATTTATTTTTTGACAGTTGTGTGTAGTGAATCATATTCTGCCACACTGTCTATTATAATGTGATCTAATGTCTATTTTTTTGCGTGACAATTAAAACAATAAAAAAATGTAAATGTACATTTTAGGACAACATGTAGCCTAAATGTTAGATGTTGTTGTTTGGATCCCCTCCAAAACAGGCATACACTTCAACAGTCTCAAGGCCTTGTCTGGACTGTCTGGATTGTGGAAGTGAGACAGTCATCATGCTGCATCCAGACAGCATTGTCCATGTATGGCTATATGCAACAGTCTCTAAGGTTACTTAGATCTGCAACGAGAGCCAAACCCACTGAGAGCAAACCATATGTTATGAAAATATAACGTTTTCCTATAGGCTTTGATACACAATTTAAAAGTTTTCTCTGACTGAGACAACGTAGATAGGCTGTGACAAATGGCTATGCTACCGCCCTAGCCCAATGTGGCGATTTAATAAACAGTATATATTATATGTATGTATTGTGTACAGTCAAAGGTTAATTAAAAGTCAAAGGTTAATTAGCCTAAATTATTTTTGGAAACACTGATACTGTTTTGAGATAAGCGTCTACGCTGCTATTTGAACAATGATAGGCTATATAATCTCAGAGACTGCACATCAGTATGCGCGCTCTCGGGCAGGCGCGCCTCTGTCCGTGAAGATGAAGGCAGGCGCCCACTTGACCAAGCGCTGACCCTGTTGAATTCGTCGATATTAGTATTTTAGGACACGTTTAGAGACTTTCAGCTGTTTGTACCCCTTCGTAATAGTTTTTATTTTTACATAACTTTCATAGTCGCAGCTTGGAGTTCCTTTTCTTTTCTTCTACAGTCGCAGCATTGGGTGAGTAAACTTTTTTTCTTTCGAGTACATTTTTTACAATTGACAAAAAAACAAAACAATAGCGTATGTTCTAACCTATAAAACAGACTTCTATTAGTTAATAGCCTGCTGTGGGCAAGGTGTGCTGTTTTGTATTTGTCTGACATATAGTGGCCTATAGCTTTTTGGATAAAATTACTTCAATACAATAATGGCATTGTTATCTATGATAATACAGTATTAATTACTTTTCTTATTCTGAATGTAATGCAAATTTCATATAGTCTGCAGATCATCCTACCTATGTTTAGTAAAAGACAACTTATTATAGGCATCTCTATTAACGGTAGGCCTAACTATTACATTTCAGCTTTTCACAGTATGTCTTTTTTCGAGTAATGATTCTCTGGATTTGTTTAAAACACTCCCTGTGGAAATGCCTTGTGTAACATCTCATTTATTTGACAGCTATTTCCTGCTTCAAGGGATAGCAGTGTTTCAAGCGCTGTCATCTGACATCTCTGGTTGTTCCACAGATTAAACATGTCAGTGATAGGAGGGCTAGTGTTTCTGTGCATTCTACAAACTGGTGTTCTCCAAGATTTGACCCCTCGCGGACCAAGACCAATACCAGGAAGAGGTGACGAACCAATACCAGCAAGAGGTGACGACCCTTCACCAACCCCAAGCCCAGGACCACCAATTTCTCCTCCTCCACCAGGTCCTAAAGGTTGTGAGAGTGAGTGCATGCCTCTGGATATGGAAAGGGCGGGGTTCGAACCTAGGCCGTATTAAACTTTCAGTTGTCTTAAGAATTCAGAAAGGGCAGACTAATATTTTATAAACAATGATTAATGATCAGTGATGGGCCTCACTATTTCATAGGGTTTGGTTTAAAGCAAAGTTAACATGCTTTATTATATTCAATATTACGGTATGCTCTTATATAGGCCAGACAGTGGAACATTTGTACTGTATTTGTAGCCACCATACATACAGTATGCATCTATCAAGTAGACATAGTATGTGAATCTTCTCTGTCCCAGCAGTGATCATTGATTGCCCCATAAGACTGTATTTCACCATTGACACATCTGAGACCATAGCGTTGCAAGAGTCTCCCCCAGGCATTCTAGTGGAGAACATCAAGGAGTTCACCAAGATCTTTGCTGAGAGACTCAGCAATGAGATGTACAGGGGCAAGGTTCGGATCACCTGGTCCATAGGGGGACTCCACTTCTCCCAGAAGCAGGTGGTCTTCAGTCAATTCTCCACCAGGGAGAGTTTCATACGGAGCCTCAGTGGGATTCAGTACCTGGGCAAAGGCACCTATATCGACTGTGCCCTCACAGCCATGACCCGCCAGATGACCGGACACTACGCAGGCGAGAAGGCCTCCCTCTTCTCCGTGGTTATCACAGACGGTTATGTGACGGGAAAGCCATGCGGAGGGATCAAGGAGTCTGCAGAGAAGGCCAGGGAGCAGGGCATCCACATATTCTCAGTGGCCGCCTCCAGAAACATGGATAAAGTGGGCATGAGGGAGATAGCAAACTCTCCCACTGAGGTCTACCGTGATGACTACATAGCAGTAGACATCATCGAGGGGAGACCAAAAATACAGAATGGCTCCATTGACCGTATTATAAACATCATGGTGATTTTTACATTAATGAATTACTACACTTGGCTAAATATATGAAGGCATAGTTGTAATCTACTTCGTTTGGTTTTGTTTATGTTTACAGAAATATCAAGCTTATTCAGAGGTATGTTTCTCTGGATGCAACAACAACTGCACTGCTATCTGTGGCTATCCCAACTCTGCTGTGACCATTTTTTAACTTGTTTTGTTTTTAATGAAATTGTAGTGTGCTAAACATTCGTGTCTGGACACTCCTGGTAACTCTGGCGCACAAGGATACAAAGGTTCAAAGGTAAGCACATTAAAAAATATATACAGTTATAGTCTTTTATTTTTATTATATTTATTTATATTTTATTTTTAGTTACAGTTAATACATTATGTATGTATTTATAGGGAGGAAAGGGAGAAAATGGTTATCCAGGGCTTAAAGGTGAAAGAGGATATCAGGTAAACACTATTTAGGTCAAAACATACTTGAAACACAATATAATTATTAAGGGCTGTTGAGACATTTTGGTTCACAATAAATAATATTATCATAATAATATGATTTGAATCATTATTTTATCCTACTTCATAGGGTGACCCTGGTATTGAAGGTCCAATTGGACAACCTGGTCTAAAGGTTTGTTAGGTGAAATCCACTGACAGTAATATAGAGTATATATAAGAGAAATCATGTTGATGTCTATAACATGTCTCTCTTTGCCTTGATATAGGGAACTATTGGCTTTAAAGGTGAACAGGTATGAAGCAAATATATGTGCTACACTGTTCTATACATATTTAAATTAATGGTTTGACATTTCTTTAACTGTTCTGTTTGACCTGAGTAGGGTGAAATTGGAGCAAGTGGTGCAAAGGTAATTCCATTTTTTATATAATTATGTTTTTACGTCATAATACATTATGCCTAATGCTTATTCCCAAACATGTAGCTAACTGCTAACAGCTAAACTGTGAGCTAACTGTTAGCCTGACCTCCCACTAAACAGGGCACCGTAGGATTTGCTGGAAGGAATGGAAATGATGGACAAAAGGTTAGATGAAGTTGGATATTGTGCAAAATTAATGTGTACTACCTCAGACACTTACATGGCTAGCCATTTAACACCTACAGGGTCACGTTGGACAAATCGGCACTCCTGGTTGCAAAGGTGATCCAGGTGACAAGGTAGGTCCTGGAGTCCAAATGTTTAATTAGTTCAGAGATTACTCAGTAAACTAGTCAGTTGACCATATGAATATAATAGAAGTTGTTATGGAAACTTAAATAATTGTAAACATTGCTTTAGTTGTGAGGATTATAGTCTGGTTGATACATTTGGAATTGTATTATTTGACATGAGTAATACCACATTTATATATATTTATTTATAATTCTTATGGTTTGCCTCCCAAAGGGACCAGGTGGTCACTCAGGAGAAGTTGGTGACCCTGGCCCTGCAGGTGAAAAAGGCCACAAGGTATAACTGTGATAAATGACATGCCATTTTGTTTCCTTAACCCTGACCTATTGCTGTTACGGTCGTTCACCCTGTCCATGCAGTGTGTATGTACTTACAACAAACAGATTTTCACAGTGTATTTTCTGTATTTCAGGGGGATCCTGGGCGCTTGGGTAGACCAGGTCCGGCTGGCCCTGCAGGTGAAGTTGGACCAATGGTAAACCCCAGGCAAACACATTATTACTTCAACGACTTTACTTTAAGTGGGTGTTTGGGCCTACCGGGTCATATCATGTCTCATTTGTATTGCTATTTATTTGATATAGTTTTACTATCTTTAAATAATTGCATAGCTTTACCTCCATGGTTTCATTGTTGTATACAGTGTGAGTATATACACTGTGTATATATTTGATGCTATTAAAATAATGTGTTGTTTATCCCAAGGGGGAAAGAGGAAATCCCGGTTATCCAGGTCAACCAGAAACAAAGGGGCCACCGGTACAGTGTATCATGTATTGTCTGAAGTTGCACATATGTATTGCTGTCTTTCAGTGAATATATCTGAAATGTTTAATCTTATCCTTGCAGGGAGAAGAAGGGGCACCGGGACCAGATGGCGAGCTTGTATTTAAAGCACTTTCCATCACAATGTACATTATTTCATGAATGTGAAAATTGGCACCGTGATAATGGGTGATTGTAAAATCAATTATTACTAGGGAAGAAGAGGAGATTTAGGCATTAAGGGCAAACCAGGACCTGTTGGACCAATTGGGGAGAAGGCGAGTTTATGTCTTTTATGTAGTTATATATTTATTCTAACATCGTTTTCAGTGACCAAATGACTTATCATTTTCACTTCATTCTATTATTTCTGATGATATGTGTTTGTTTATGCAATGAGGCTTAAACACAGGAGCACATTTCACAATCAGATTCACAGACAAATTCTTCACATATGTCAGGGATACTGTCACTAAAGTAAAGCTGTGTTTGTGTATACACTTGACAATGAATAATGGTGCTGTACAATCCCTGACGTAATTATTTATCATCAGGGAGAGCGTGGGCCAGAAGGAGCCAGAGGCCGTTCTGGAGAAGATGGACTCAAGGGAGCGAAGGTTGGAATTTTCTGTGTGGATATTGGGAAGACCGTTATTCAGGAACACAATGCTTTCCATGGAATTTCCAACGCATTTCTATTACTTTAGCATGCCAAGCTCATGTCTCAGGAAATAATGCTACAGTATGTGGACTAGAAAGAATGTCATGGTCAGTGAGGGTTCATTTGGTTACTTGTGTTCCTTTGTAGGGGGGCCCAGGACTCCCGGGACCAAGAGGTCGCTCAGGAAATCCAGGGAGCCCTGGGGGAAATGTATGTTGTTTATAATTCTGCTCAGGCATATTTACAGTAGGCTATCTTGGTTTGGTGAACACAGTGCACTAATTTGTCATCCACCATGTTTGGCGTACACTTTAAAACAAAACAAGTGTGTAGTGTTACAGTGGTTCACTGAGATACTTTAGGGATTTGGCTGATGATTTCTAGTTTTTGAAATCATTATTTGAAACCTTTATTATTTAGTTTATCTAATTTTATTATTACATGAAGTTTGAGATGCTCAAGGGTTGGAGACCAAATACTAATGAACATGGTCCTTTTTGTTCTCAGGGGAGTGAGGGAAACTCTGGGGATCCCGGGCATAGAGGAGACTCTGGCTCACAGGGACCAAAGGTGGGTGTTTTACACATGTTAATTTGCCAAAATCTAATTAAGCAATCTAATGTGTTTATCATCTCGTTTTTCTTTTTTCTAAAGGGGGACAAAGGAAGAAGTGGGTTCAGCTATCCTGGGCCAAGAGGACCCACCGTATGGCATATTGTACCATTTGTCCTGTAAAGGTTCTGCCTCATGCCACCTTTGTATGGTGTAACCAAACCGTTCTCTTTTCAGGGGGAGCGTGGTAACCCAGGAAGGAAAGGGCAGACAGGGGGCAGAGGAGAGTGTGGTCCCAAGGGTGAACTTGGAGATAAAGGAATACCAGGAGAAACTGTATGTCTTACAATGCAACCAGTCAAAACCAATGTATTCATTAAAGAAAATTAAAATTCATTAAGAATGTAGGCGAGGAAATGTTGTACCAAGCTGCTTTATATGCCTTAAAACAATGCACATGTTGCTCCTTAAATACTTACATTACCTGTAAGTGATTACATACCATCATGCTTGGTGATACTTTGATTGGTGGGCAGATTAATAGTCTTTATTCCCATTTGCAACACTGGCTGATATTCATATTGTGTGTCCCTAAATACAATCCAATATGTGGTTTTGTGGAATTAAAGATGATGTGCGCTAATTGCGCTAATGATAAACAGAAATGAACAAACTCAAAGTCTAATGCATGCAGAAGAGTAATTTCTTTAGACACGTCTCTATGAACTATGTTCTTGTGTTTAGGGGGAGGACAGTCCACAAGGCAGTCCAGGAGAGCGAGGGGAAAGAGGAGATCCTGGCCTTGATGTAAGCAACTGCCATGATAATCCAAACATGACTCGATCGTGTCTGCAAATGCAATCGTTCTTCTTCTTCTCTTTTTATACAGGGAGATGTTGGGCCAGAGGGAGACCCTGGTCTCACTGTAAGTATGGACATTTTTATTAAATCTACAATCCAACCAAATCAAAAAGGTGTACCTTTTGATTTTTTATTTGTAAAACATAGAGCTGCGTGTATGTATAAATTAGAAAGTTATACTTGTTCTTTCCCTGAATTGTATTGATTTTGATTAGGGTTATTGTTGATCTGCTTGAAATCATTTTGAATATAGGAATGTGATGTCATGACCTACATCAGGCAGACTTGTGGTTGTTGTGGTATGTACTGTAGCGGTCCCTTCTATCTTCTCAACAGTATATGGATATGTTTACATTTAGTTACACTCCCTTCTATTTTGCTTCCTTACCTATCAATTAAATAAACATATAGCTATTGTATAGAAAATATAGCCAGTAGAGGTAATCTTTGTAGATGTGTTAAAAGAAGGCCTATGTAAAAGCATGACTTCAAGAAGATTTACTGTTAGTCAAGGGAGGTTGGGGGAGGGTACTTTCCGGAATATAATGTACAAGCCAAGGCTGTATCAAATGTTCCTAATGCTTCCCTGTACCTTATGGTTTCATCCAACAAGAGTTTGTTTTGTCACTGTATTTCACCAGACTGTGAGAAACGATGTGGAGCCCTCGATATTGTGTTCATCATTGACAGTTCAGAGAGTGTTGGTCTGATGAACTTTACCCTGGAGAAGAACTTTGTTATCAACACGATAAACAGGCTTGGCTCTATGGCCAGCGATCCTGCATCGCTGACTGGTTAAGTAAAGTAAAAAATAGTATTAATGCTTTTTCTGGCATGCTTTCAAAAGGAGCAGCAGTTGTTTAAGCTGCCTGTAAGGATGAGCCAATTTCCAAGTATAAAAACAAGGTGTTTCCAGGGTAGATAAACAGCACTTTATATTTCTGACAAAACACTTTTTTAACCCTGGATATACTGTAAACCAAGAAAGTACCTATCTTCTTAACATGTGTAGTTAACGTCAAGTACAGCTATAATAAATCAACTGTGACAAGTGAACGTTTCAGACTCCCTTATGGTCAATATTTGAACTTTTCAAATACAGAAATGTAACTACCTATAACATGTCTATCTTCCACAGGCACCAGGGTTGGAGTTGTTCAGTACAGCCACAATGGCACCTTCGAGGCCATTCGCCTCAACGACCCGAACATAAACTCCATGTCGTCCTTCAAGACAGCGGTGAAGAACCTGCAGTGGATAGCCGGGGGCACCTTCACACCCTCGGCGCTCAAGTTCACTTACGACAACCTCATCAGGGACAGCAGGCGAGCCAGGTCCCAAGTGTCTGTTGTGGTGATCACGGACGGCCGCTTCGACCCGCGCGACGATGACGCTCTGCTCACCTACCTCTGCAACGACAGCAGCGTGGTGGTGAATGCCATCGGTGTGGGCGACATGTTCGGGCAGACGGGAGACGATGAGATCCTGGGGTCCATAGTGTGCCAGCAGAAGGACCGAGTGACTGGCATGAGGCGTTTCGCTGATCTGGTGGCTGAGGACTTTCTAGAAAAGATAGGCACTGTGCTGTGTCCAGGTAGATCCAGGAGTAAAAGTTGTTACAGCACTCGTCTATTACATTCCTCAGTCATCGGTCATCTGTGTGGTTTCACCTGTTCCTTATAGATCCCGTTATGGTTTGTCCAGATCTTCCCTGCAAAACTGGTAAGTGGTTTTCATTGTATAATTCTGAGGTCTTAAAACGTTTTTCGGGCCAAGTTACCTTATCTGATACTGTAGAAACACAGCACAGGGACCCGCTATCACATATGGTAATGTATAAAATATGTAGTTGCCAGGCCAACAATAATGTGTAGGGCGGCCTATAGTGCCATGTATAGGCCACTAACTAAGCCATTAAAATACATTTTGACAGATGTAGATATTTAGAGCACAGGTTGTATTTATTTTAATGTGTATTTTAAGAAAAATAATTTTAAATAATAATCAAATCATTTGGAGAAGCCCCCGTTTAAGACCTCTGGTCCAATTCATTTCATAGGGGGGCAGGATAGACTATTGTCTGTGTAAGCTCCCAGCTGGAAGGTCATGGGTCAAGCCCCAGAGTTGGCCTGCCTGTAAGCATCCTTCAGCATGACGTCTAACCCATAGTGACCTCATTGTGACCTTGATGTCATAGTGCCAATTCAGCAGAGACATAGAATAGAATAATAAATATGTTGATGTGGCATTTCAGAGCCCGATGTGGCCAAGTGTGTCCAGAGGCCTGTGGAAGTGGTCTTCCTGCTGGATGGCTCAGAGCGCCTTGGCGCAGAGAACTTCGGGCACGTTCGTGGCTTTTTGCACAAGGTGGCAGACACCCTCACGTTGGCCCGCAATAAGAACGACCGTATGCGAGCCCGCCTGGCACTACTTCAGTACGCCATGGAGGAGAGTGAAAACAATGTGGCCTTCCCTCTCACACACAACCTGACCATCATTGCCGATGGCTTGGATCGGATGCAATACTTAGATTCGTCCTCCAGCGTGGGTCAAGCCATCCTCTACACCATCAACACGATCCTGGCGAACGAAGGTGTCCGTCAGACAAGACGCAACACCGAAATATCTTTCGTTTTCCTCACCGATGGCGTCACCGATAACACGGACCTTGAGGAGGCAGTTGACGCCATGCGTAGGGCACAGGTGGTCTCCACGGTTATCGCCACAGGAAGTGATGTTAACACGGACATCTTGGTGAAGCTGGCCATGGGTGCCCAAGAGGCCATCTTCAAAGCAAACGACCTCTCGGCCCACACCCACCCCAGCTTCTTTGAGCGTTTCATCCGGTGGATATGTTGAAATGGCACTGCTGTTCAGGTTATCAGGGACATTAATTTGTTATTGAATATGATATCTAGCATTTAAAATATGAACATATCGGTTTACCACGGTTCCTACTCTGCACTGTATGGGCTATGAATGATGTCACTTAACACACATTGTTTGTGCTTCACTGGATTTAGCAGGAAAATATATTCACCTTAAAAAAAAAAAGTGTTTTTCAACAGTGTATTTGTTCACTCTTCATGAATTATAATGCTTTACCGATATACTGGTTAGATAATAAACTATGGTAAGTTTTGTTTGAGATGGTGCCATTTTATGTAATTATGTACCAATGGTTTCAAAGTTGGCTGAACTTTCAACATGAGATTTACACATTTCGCAGACATTGACATCTAAAAGGTTATTTAATAAAGACTTGACGGAGTTGGAATACAAAAGAGATACTGCATCGCTGCAATTGCAAACCCCAGTCAAGTTGATCCATTTCCCTATGGGTGCAAAGTAGTAACAGGTGTGCGCTTGCATGTTTACAATAGATTGATGTTCTATCAAGTATTTGTGACCACCAAGAACAACAGACAGCTGAATTGGTCTATTTCAAAGGCTTCATTCTTTGTATCCTGTCGACATGTCTCCATTCTCACATCATATCCAGCTGCACATGAAAAGAAACAAAAAAATAACACATGCAATGTCTCAATAGGCCATGTTCATAATCTTGCATTCCCACCCACGAACAGCGTTAACGTTTTTCTCAGAAGCACACATCTTAACTAGCCACACACATACCAGGTCATCAACATCTCCTAAATTGTCCTCTACAGGGGCTTCTGCCTCCATTTTCTTCTCTTCTGTGACCAGGAACTGACAAGATAATGGGTTTGAGTTAACACTAGTAAGGATCACACATTAATCACTAATTCCTCATCGGGTCAGAAAGCAATTTTCATGGGTGGTTATTAAAATGTGGGAGCTTTCTTGTACTTGCCTCATTAGCCTCAGCTTTGGATACAATGCTTCCTTCAACCTCGTCACGGCTGATCAGTGTATAGGCATCTGTTGAAGAAGTACCATGACTATTTCATTAAAACGCCTATGCTGTGATGTGGGCCTACATCTATTCCTACTGGAGCTAAAAACATACAGGTATTACATTGTATGCAGTGTTGGGCAAGTTACTCAGGAGTTGTAATACGTTACTATTTACTTAATACTCCTTCTAAAAGTAATCGTAATATTACTTTACTAATTACTGGGTATAAAGAGTAATTAGATACATTACTGTATTACGTTGACAATCACTATCATCGCCCTTTCTGAAAAATGTCAACAATCAGCCAAAGTGAAAACATTGCAGCCTCTCAAACCAGATGATTGGACAGTTTGGTTCAATTAGCATACCCTAAGTTTGCTAGGACCAGCAAAATAATAAATGTACGTCTTCATAAAATGGAAATCTAGGTGGCAAATCTTGTTCTTGTAAGGCAGTAATTGTAATGGTACTAGATACCGAAAAAATTAATAACATTACAGTAACTTGTAACTAGCTACTGCCCAACACTGATTGTATGTGAGAAGCAGGTGGAGGTAGTCCCCAAGGCTGGTCATACCTTGGACCAGCAGGTCCCAGAAGTCCTGTATCCCTCTGTCTGGAGTACTCCTCTTCAGGGACTGAAGGTAGCTGTTGTACAGATCAGCATTCCCCAGCTGAAACACAGATTCCACTCAGCACTACACAAATGTGTAAAAGTAATGAGAGCAACATTTAAGGTTAGCCCAGAAAGCCTTCACCGTACCTAATGAACTATCTGGGTGAAATATGAAAGGATGTGTTTAATGTATTTACCTTAACAGATTGCTCTCTGAACACCTGGATGCAGGCAATGCATTTCATGTAGTATTGGGCATTCTTGTTGCTAAGCAACTGTTCAATTCTGCGAGTTAGCTGCTGGCATGCTGGGAAGAGCAACATGGGTCACCACAACCAAACAGAGACAAACAAAATGACTGAGGTGGAGCACAACTCATAACACAGACAGACAGAATGTTCAACATGCCTGGCCTGCATGTATGCAGACCCCCCTCTCTCACACACATACACAAACAACAAACAGAGCTCACCCTCTTCAAATGACACACTCTTCTGCTTGATCAAACAGCGGAAGTCCCTGTCTGGATTCACACTCCCCACCTGGTTAAGCATTGAGCGCCAATAGTAAGTACCAGTCTGACCTTCGGCCTGTCTAGCAATGCAGTACAGTACTGTAGCTGCTAGCTGTGGAGCATCTCGCTATCTCAAAGCTGCTAGACAAGCCGGTTAGAACAAGACCATTGTAATGATGTGCCTGTCTAAAAACGACTGTATGCTCGGGAGGTACTGAGACATCTAGCCCCTCACCGAAGAAACATTGCCTTCAGATATGTCAGCCAGGTTGTATTCTTCATTATCCTCTTCCTCGTCGACCTTTGCCTTTTTGGCATCTGGTTCCTCTGAACTTAAATGGGCAAAAAAAAAAAAATAAGGTCAGTCCAATTGGAAGTATATCTGTGAATATATGAAATCTGCGAAAATGTGCCATCTTAATGGCAAGTTGAATGAGCAGAACATTCAGTCATTGAGTGAACATCTCTGAGCAACGTATGTATTGTTGTTTTCCAAAGTGACTTGAACTTAGTTTGTTGGAATTTTCCATCTCCACATGAGTTAATGTGGAGATGTGTTTATTTCCTGTGTGAGTCGTGGGCTTGTCAAGTGCAGCTGATTATACAAATAAACTTGTCTAACAACCCGCCCATACACACACGCACACACACACACACACACACACCACAACAGGGTGCTTTGTCTACACATGAAACAGGAAGTTTGTTCCGAGACTTGATGGCACACATGCAATTATAAAACAGCTACGTTTATTTGGTCAACAATCTTAAATCCTACTACATTCCTACAGCCCACCCAAAAACTCACCCACTGCCAAAGATCTGAGCACTGGTCTTCAGTTGTTTTTTCTTCTCCACTTGCTTGAGTGGAAAAAGCTTCTTTACCTCTTCCAGAGGAGCCTGGCAGCTATCACTGACTGTCTCGGGTCTCCCTAGAGCCGCCTTGAGCCACAGTTCAATAGAGGGCAGAGGTGTGCCGGGGTTCACCGCCCGATGGTGCAGACACTATGGGAGTGGTGTGTCAGATGAGAGACTCATACTAATAGAAATAAGATATGGCAATAATAAAAACACATTTCTCCCTGGGGACAACAACGTTTAATCTATCTATCGATCAAATGGAATGAGTTGGCGAGGTAATGTTGCAAAGAGTTAAGAGTAATGGCACTCTGGAAACTTAACAGATGAGGAGAGCGCATCTAGGTTTGATTTTGATTTTACATTTCTGGCCACTTAATAGCGTCATGCAGTGTTGCCACATAAATATTATTCATTAATGTTTATATTGTGATAAAACAGTGTGTGTATGTAGTATAATAATTTAAAGAAAAACTCCTTTCCTGAGTAAAATAAATGAAAGGAGTTTACTTTGACTTGTTCCCAGACTAATACAAAGTGACATATTCCAGACAGCGCTGATACAATATAGGCTGCAGTACCTGGTAGAGCCTCTGGAACTGAGGATTGGGAATGTGGTGAACCTTAAACATGTCCTCTTGCTCTGCCTTGTCTACCAGCATCATGGAATCAATCAGAGAATCCACAGCAGACAGCTGGGACTCTGCGTTATGAAACAGTTATTACCTTCTTACTCTCAACTGTTTTAACTAGAATTGCATTCATGTGTGTATAAAATACACAATCAAAATTCCTTGTAGAAACACACAGTGTTAGGAAATGTAAATATAGCACCTGAAGGTGTAAACTTCTTGTTACTTTCCAGTAATGGGTATGTATATTGTCTCAGGTCTTCCATGAAGGGCAGCTGAACATAGATGAGGCACTATGGAGTTTGACATAAACCTTTGTTAGCTACGCGCATAACAATTAGCGGTTAGCGTATGTGCTCAATGCTCACCTCATACTTCTGCTTGATACACGGGAAGGCAGCTCCCACTTGTGGATTGCAGCGCCGGTCGTACGCGTAACGCACAATGGCCACCATCTTGAGTTCATCCAGAGCTCTCACTAGAGCGGACAGCGCAACTCCTGCATGCTGCTCAGACACACAAGAAATCAAACAAAAACATACCAATTCAACTGTAAAGTTTACGAGGGATGTGAATGGATACACGCTTGACAAGCATATGAGCCTTCATTCAAGTCTTACTTCATCATCTGCGGGTGCAAACACCTTGACCACCTGGTTTCCCATGAACTGATGGCGCTTTACCTGCACGCACGCACGCACACAGCGGGACAGGGATAAACAGAAATAGGGTGTGAAAACAATGAGGACAAAACAATTTTAGAAGATTCTATGTTTAAAATCACTGCAAGCAGTACCACAGTTTGATGATAGACTGTATATTGATATTGATATAACAGTAAGACAGTATTACGTAACTATGAAGATGTATTACCTGGTTTTGTTTAGCAAAACCCAAAACTGCAAAACATTTCCCATCATGCTTATATTTCATCTGTTCCTGGTCTACTTTGGAGAAGGGAACTATGTCACTCCCATATCGGAAACCTGCACACAGGGAATATGACATCCAATAACAGAAATATAAGTCGATATCGTACAGAGTAAATACAAGAACAATTTGAAGAACCAAAAGAGTGTGTGTGTGTGTGCGTGCGTGCGTGCGTGCGCTCACCCTGAATGGTGTCTTCGCTCTGCACCTCTGTTTCATTGTCATCATCCAGACAATACACGGTCTCCCTCTTCACATCATCTTTCTGGTTAGACTGAGCATCAACAGTAATCCACGACTTCTTGAGCTTTTCATCAGTCACCTGGGCAACAAGGTTATCTCCTCAGTGTTACTACACATAAAAGGATACTGACGCCTGTCAGATGTCTTCAGTGCACGTCACAATCTACTTACTGCTTTGTATCCAACAATGCGGATGGCCAGAGAGCCGATGGTCAGCTGACAGGGCCAAGCCATTGGCCTCCGCTCTATTTGCTTAAACATATGGAGCTCCTCAATAGCGCCGCTACAAAGCACATAGACAGCAATAATATTTAATGCCACCCTGCCTGACATGTCTTACAATCTTTATTGTGTTATAGCGCCCCCAGTAGGTACATCTCTGTACAGCACACATACTTTGAAACACAACTGTGCATTGATCATTTGGGGGAGGCTGGGCAAGGTGGGGGGGGGTGGGGGGTTGTTCTTCCAACCTGAAAGTGTAAACCTCATCCAGGCCATCCTCCTCGTCAAGTGCCAGCATGATGTCTCTGACAACTTCCATGCCCTGCAGCTGCTCTGGGGAGAGAGCCTTCCCTCGGTTAGACCGATGGGAGCTGTCCACACCGTTTCCAACGTCCTCTTTTGCCTCCTCTCCTTCTATAGAGAACGGCAAGCTAGAAAAGCAAAGAGTGGCAAGTGAAGGCCTGTGTGACTGGGGTGTTGATTTAGAAAAGGTTTGCCATACTGACACCTAGCATGTATCGGCAGCTTACAAAAACTGCAAGGTGATGCCATCTGTCTTTAGGTTTTCACTAATAATGTCAAGCTGCTCAGAGTTGGTTGAGGTGTTGAGGTCTGTCAAGAGGGCAATGTTCAGACGGTCAAACTTCTTCCCTCTGAAAAACAGCACAGCACAAATAATACAGTTTTGGTAAAGGTGTTCATTTCCCAGTAAATGGCACAAAAAATAGGATTTAAATGGTAAACATACTGCGTTTCTTTTTTAAGAAGGTCCATGCAGACAACGAGAGCATCGAGCCCTGATAACGTTAAGTAGCTTAATTCTGGTGTAATATTAGCATAAAGCTTAGAGCAACTACACTTTTACACCTGCAAGCATGCACGAACAGAACACACACACGGACACACACACACACACGCACGCACGCGCACGCACGCACATGCACATGCACGCACATGGACGCACATGGACGCACGGGTGTAATTATGGTTATATTCCTACAGTAAGTGTAATGACTACACAACTACTAAATAAATTAGTTAACAGGGCTGAAAAGATACAATCAGCCTGTTGACTCCCAGGATGGATCTGATTCTGGATTTCCTCCAAAAGTTCAAAGTCTGGCATGGTGAGATGCCGATGCACAGTGATGTACTGGTATTGACCGCCTTGGTGCAGTTGGTTGTCGGTCGTGTCCGTGCCAAAGAGAACCAAACTCAATTCATCCTTAGTCTCAGCAAACACCTGTATGGACCAAAGTCAATGGATGGATGGATGGCTCGATGATGAAGAAGTCAATAGGCTGGCAAATAATAACATTCAATGTTTAAGGCATACCTGACGTTGAACAAATTTCTGGATGACTTTTTTGGCTTGCTCAAAGGGAGATTCTTCACCTGGCCCTGAGTTGGACATGGAGAATCCCACGTCCATGCACATGACCAGAGCTGACTACGTATCAAGCACAACAGTTCAGAGTTCATAATACCGGTACACATGCACACACATATAGGTCTACAACGACTAATGAATAGCCTGCTTTTGAACATGTATTGGATGAGTAATAAGTAGCAAATAAGTAGCAATATACATCGTATGCTAAGTTCATTGCAGGGTGCAACATGTCGCAACATGCCGAAGTTGTGGTATAACATGTATTAATGTAGACAATGTACAGTGCGTACATACAAGATAAATTGCTTATTATGTAACCGTAATCTGTGAATATGTGATTACAGAGATTACATTTACCTTATTCGCCCGTGCCATATCTAGTTTTTCCCTCTTTCAAGATTTTGTGCCACTATGTTATGACTCCGGAGAGGAAATATTATCTTTTCCGTGTTCCTAGCTATAGTTTCTGACAGTGCTCTATAAATAATATGTGCAGGCTACTTAATTAAATTCGAATTGAAATACTGCACGTAGACAGTAGCATTAGTAAACTATATGTTACTTGACACATTATAGCAATTGTGTAGCAACTCAAAAGCAGGTAAATCGCCCTCTGTTGTTACATTATGGTAATGTATATTTAATCGAGAAACGATGTTGAATCTATTGTCCTTGTTAACCAATAGTAATGTAGAAGCCTAGAGAAAAATATTGAAAATGTGTTAATATGGTATATGTTAGTAACACTGTAAACCACTATAGGACTAGGAGCATTTGGTTTTAAACACCCAAATATCCAAGACCAAATAAATTGACCATGGGATAGCCAACAACAGCAACCGCCTGGCAGTAATAAAGTCCAACCAGAACACATTTTACTTCCCCAAATTCCAGAGCCATCTGTATATTTCAGGATTAAACATACTCAGGATGAATTGATTGTTTCATGTTTGCATAAGGATAAGCGTTTCTCAGAATTACTCTAAAACAAAATGACACACTTTAGGATATAAAGTTTATTTCTTAAGTGTCTTAAATTGGCATGATCTAGAGGCAACATACTAAAGCCTGCAAATACAATACATGCAAACAAAAACCAGCAGTGATCCATGTTTGTCATGCTATTCTACAACACAAAATGAAAATAGTGTAATATCTTTGATGAAGGGGTTCTACATTTGACATTTAAACACGTTTCATGTTTCAATCACACTAGTTACCAGAAGAAACTATACATTCTGTCATCTTCATTGCCATCTCACAATTGTTTGTAGGCTATTGTAGAAAAAAAGAACACTGCAAAAGAACGGTGCTAGGCCCAAATGTAATGGAAATAAATACATAATACAAATCCTGTAAACGTAAAAAATGTCTCCAAATTGGAGACGTTAACTGTAATTCAGTGTAGACAAAATGAAAACCAACCAACAAAAGATGTTTTTCCATATTAACAAGTATACCTTCAATACACGTCAATTCTTACTGAGCACAATACATATTGCACGTTAATAGTAGTATTGAAATGCAGATGAAGGGAAATGATTATGTCATGATTTAGCACCCTATAGAGAAGAATGGCATCATTGATAATAGGTCAGATCATTTATATAAATAAGTAAACTAAACACTCAGACTGAAACATTTCCATAGCATTACATTTTAAACAAACAACACTGTAAAATATCATTCAATACAAAAAAGAAAAGGAATACATAAAAACATTTTCACAACACTGTGTGACACAGATGTTAATAAATAATGTGCCTTGGACATTAGCGTCACCCTTTCTCATACCGATGAGGTCTGAGCAAATTCACTGGGGGCCTTGCTCTGCAGTGTCCCAGAGATGGTGTCGGAGTCCAGCAACTCCACTATGCTGTAGGGTGAGCAGTCTTCCAGCCCCAGCTTCCCACAGGCCCAGCCACAGAACCCTTTCTCCAGGTCGCGAACCGCCTGCCACCACTCGCTGAACACCCACGACACCTGCACCACGGCAGAGTACAAAGCCAGTGACAATGCAACGGGCATGATTAGCATGGGGTAGAAAATTATCAGGAAGGGGCATATGGTGATTTTGTGCCAAAACGTCCTCTCCTCATTATACACCAGGAAGACGTTGTACCAAGTAAGCGTGCCGTAGTAGAAGGAAGTAACAAAGGAAAGGAGAAAGACAATGGGTGCACAGGAAAGGCTCCAAAGGACCACATGAGGCCCCCGACTGACACCAAAGCCACAGTTGCGGTAGGAGCCTGCTCCCGCTTCACATTCTGCATCCAAGCGCTCCTTGGATTTGGCCAGTTCCCTGATCTCCTTTTCAGTTAGTGTGACGTGGATGTCCACCATCTGACCTTTCTTCTTCCCGCGGGTGATGGTGCCCGTCAGAGTGACGTACCGGCTGTCTGGAGGAATGTTCCAGACACTTCCTGCATCACATGATTAAACAAACTGGTATTACAGCTATGCATGGAAAATGTCAACACAGGCCACATAATAAATGATACAATAAATATAGTTTCGTAATGTTATTTCAATCCATGGTTTTGCCTCTTACCTTCAGCTGTTGGTGTAGAGAGAAATTGACCCCCCTCTTCCACGTTCCTCTCTGCACCTTCCTCAGCAGTACCATTGTCCTCCCCGGATGTCTTTTCTAATTCAGAGCGGTAGACAATAATGGACTCAGGACGTGGATCTTTCTTCTTCTTCCTCTTCCTTCTCATGGAAGGTCCTGTTTCTCCTTCTTCCACACAATTGCCTGATGTGTCTGTCCTCAAGGAGGTAATCTGGGGGATGTTTTCTCCCTCAGCTTGGGGATCCTCTAAGTGAGCCATGCTCACACTTGGCTGTAAGAGAAAACTACTTAGTGTATGTCTACATGTATTAGATTATATTGAGGCTATGGGGACATTTTTTGCACTTGACAGTTGTTTCTGTGGTTGTTCCAGAGACCAAACACACCCTGTAGGTTATACTGTAGCCCAGGGGTCAGCAACCATTGTCACGAGTGCCACCATGGGCACAAGGTAGCTTAACCAATGGCACACTGACAATAAGTGTGCAAGAGAGTTTTTTTTGGAAATGTTTAAGCACACTCTCATCCTCATGCCAAATAATGTCTTTCACAGACATTAGTTGTATGACCTGTTCTTTACAGTAGTTTGATTGACATGTCCTCCTCCTCACCCCCATGCAGCAAACATCCACCTGCTTCTGACTGGATAGTACTAGTAACGCTGTTGGAATGGGCTCGATAGCATGTCGGCAATGGCAGCATACATGTAGTTCTCATATTTCGTTCACTTAATTATCTTGTTTTGCTTTCTCTTGGTTCTGCCATTATTACCAAGTGACATTTATAGCTGATAATCAAGATAGTTTTAATGTTGGTAAGGATAATGATTTAAACTCAGATGTGAATGTTTCCATAAGGATGGCAGCTTTGTATCATATTCTAATATACAATTACAATTTCCTGATTGTGGGAGAACAATCAGGATATATATGCTATGCATATTATGCTATGCATATTGTCTATAGATGAAATACAATTACAGATCCCATGGATATTACATTTTGATGTAATGTCATAAATAAACGTAACGTTGATATGGCACACTGATCAACAAGAACATTTGAAAAGGGCACTTCATATAAAAAAGTTTGCTGCATGGCTGTGGCCTATGAAAAACACACACACAAATCTACAAATAGTTTACTATGATTACATTAAGGTTGGTTGTATTATATGTATCGCATCTGCAAATATTTAGGTGGTGAAGATTAATACGTTATTAATGTGACGTGCATACTAAAAGAGATTAATCATAATGAACACTATAGTAGGCCAGGCATGCAATAACAAAAATTGCAAATGTGCCATTTTGACAAAAAGATCCCTCATGTGGCGCCGCCCCTACCAAATGCACGACCATGGTTGATAAAAACGGCACCCTCTCGACATATCTTCATTATTCGAAACAGATAACACACAATTATACTTTGTATATTGTATTCTGCGATAAAGGCAAATTTCGAAAGGAGACGAAGTAACAATGTGGGACATTCTTGCACAGCTGATCCCCTCCCTTTAAATAACACCAGCTCTTTTGTCCGCAGACAACGGTTAATATTACTATAATATAAGTGCAAATATAGTAAATTCTTACCTTAAATTATGGAATAGCGGTAGATACAACTAAACGAGAACAGACTGAACATAATGGGGTTTAGAGTACTTTTATATAAACAATCCGTGCGGCCATGCAGTGGAATCAACACATCTTCACCACCAAATACAGATGCGCTTCGCAAACCCCACCCTCAAACGCGGTTAACCAATCAAAATGAGGCTATCCATCATTCAGTAGTAATTTCAACTACGACTGGACAGCCTACGATTCTGTACAATCGGCGTTTAACCGGAGTTACAGTATTTATTTATGTACATGATGTACATATGTACATAAAATAATTAAAACATATTTAGTACTGTAGACGTGCATTTGTAATAACTTTTTTATTAGCCTACTACCTACCTTGTGGACTGTAGCACTACATGTACAGTACGTAGTCTACGTCACTAACTGCCCTGCTGTCATTTGTACAGTAGCACACATACAGTACGGACACACTGCCTGTCAAAGCTGTAAAATGAGCGACAACGAAGCCTTATTTCACATTGACAGTCACATTTTTCAATTAAGTAAGTCAAAATGATTTTACTTTATTATACAAATGCTCATGTATTAGGTTAATTGTGTTTTGCTTTGTAACCCAACTATAGCATTTTAGTTGTAATTTTAACCAGAGAAGCTCTGGTACTACGGTACTACGGTACTACCGTACCGTACCGTACCGTATTGCTAACGTTAGCAGGTGCATGCTATTACTACAGTACCGTAGTACGGTATGTTACAGTTGTTCACATCCACGTTTTACTAAAATTATCTATGATTTCTTAGCTCTTGAAATTCGGCAACTTTCTCAAAGAAAACACGAGTTCGACCAAAAAATTACAGGTAAGATTTTTTTTTTTTTTTTCTTACAACGTTGTAGTCTACTGTGACTGTAAGGTATGCTTTTATGTTTCTGAAGTGTGCAAAGGTAACATAACTGAGACCAATTCTTACATTGAAACAACCAAAACAAATGTCAAGAAACTTGAAGAAGAAATAAAAATGAAGCTAAATACTGTGAATCAAAACAAATCCAATGTAAAAAGGTAAGTAACAAATCCATATAACTATATTATATAAGGCCACCCAGAGGACACAAACAATGAATATCTGGTTGCAATTGGTTGTACTGAATGGCTTTTTTTCATTCATGTACAGTGTAAACATACTGTGTTTTTCTATATTTACATATTGGCATTTCATTTAGTACTTGAAATTTGACATTTTTTATGTAGCCAAAAACACAACTTTTTTCTTGGCAATACAAATAGCTTGAAGGCAACTTATAGCCTTCTTCAACATTATGAGAAGATGTTGAAATCAGAGCAAGAGACAAGGCAAGAAAACTATAACCAAGACATGTAAGTTTTGCATTTGCTCACATTTTTACATCTGACATTATCACAAAAAAAAGTATTAAGCTTGCCTGTTGTGCTTTAATCAAAAAAAGTAAAGTATATGAGGAAAGGATTGCCAACTATAAGAAGTTGTTTCAGCAACATAAAGAATATTACTGCCAAAAGCCTCTTGCCAAAAAGCTCCTTGAAGTACAGGCTGAAAAAGAGATGGTTGCTTGTCGTATTAAGGCCTGTGAGGATCAAATAACAATGAGAAAGAAAGAGCTGGACGACCTAGTGGGTAAGACATTTTTTTATATTTATATGATTGTAGGTAGGTTTGGCACATTTCAAGCCCTTGACACACAATTTATTTTTATTCAGGTCAAACAGACAATTCTGCTTCCACTGATATTTCACCAGACAGGTACCGTTCTGAGTAAACAATAACGTAATAGATTTGTTGAACAAAACTGTCTCTCACATTGCTGTTTTTCTGTTCTTGAAGTACCGCTGATCAGCTAACTATAAATGAGCAGGAAACAGTTCACCAAACAGGGGAGGACATTCATTCTAACATTGACCTTTCCTCCCTGCAACTCACTCAGACAATTGTAAGCCAGCAACAATTTCTTCCCGAAAATAAAATACTGTATTACTACATTTGCTTTAGTAAATTGTACTAGATTTTTCAGGATGCTCGTGAAACATCTGAGAAGGGTAATGCACAACAAATTCATGAGAAGAGCATGGTCCGGGATACTAGTTTTTGTCCTACACTCAAGGAATCTAGCAATGACCTGTGGTCAAATCTGGAGACAGCTGGTACGCACAGCATTCTAGGATGATTCACTCTTACATATTTTCCATGTTGCATATTGCATAACAGATTATTGATTTTTTATAAGCAATTTTGAGTAAAGATACATTCCATTTTTTTTTATCCAGACGGCAATCAAAGACAGCAATCAGATGAAATGCCAAGTGTAGATAACAACTATGGTAGCGGGTCAGAGAAACAGGTCTTATTCTTTTTTTAATAAATCATCTTTTATAATCTTACTCCTCAAGTCGTATCCAGAATTGTGCCCTGTGGACGAAACCTGCTGAGTGTTTGGCAGTTCTCTCCACTCATCCCCCTATAAGATGAAAGGCTCGCACCATCTTCTGCCCCCAAGTGTTTCAAAATATACATTAAAACTGTTTTTTTACAAGTAGAACATTGGGGTTCTAGGGGCACTATAATACAATAGTATTAAAGATTCAAAAAGCAACATCCCTTCCTGATGTATTGCTGATTATTGAAGGCTATCAGGGCTAGGGTATATCACATTTGATTTCAGCTTGGAGCTAAATCGATGATTTTTCATAGTGTAGATGTTTTCTATTAAAATGATGAATACCTTTTAGTAGTAGTTTTTGTAGAAGTAGTAGTACTACTAGTAGTAGTTGTAGTAATAATAATTGTACTACTAGTGCTTCATCGCGTCATGGGGACAAAATGTATGTATTATCTTAAAAGGACGAGGAAGAGATGAAGGAAGAGATGGAAGAAGGAGTGGTTGTGTGTGAGGAGCAGATGTTTGTTCCAGATGAGGAAGATATTGAAAGAAGTGCTGCTTTAAAGAATGTATCACCTCAAATAGCCAATCCCCAGTCCCCACCAGCAAGAATGAAAGTTACCTCTTCAACCCCAACCTTCTCCCTCAAGTAAGATTCTGTATCTTGGCTTAAACAAGTTTGAACAAGAAGGTACAATCTTTCCACCAATTACTGCTATATAGAGTATAATTGCTATACTATAACAGTAATTAAACAATATTATAGAAAATCACTAAAATGCTTGTCCTCTTTGCAGCAGTAGCCCTGGCAGCTCTCCAGAGAGAGGAACACCAGCTGGAAGGTCTCCTGCATTTCTGTTCTCTGTAAACCCTGATTCTGCCACCCAAAACTTCTCAGGTTTCGGATTTAACTCCAATCAAGAGGTGAGATGAAGGACTAACCGATTAACAGGAATCTCTGATAGACTATTACACCAATGTTTTTGTTTCTTTGCAGGACTCACCATTTACATTTACCAGTTCATACTTCAGTGAGGTAATGTGAAGTTAAAGTCATAATTATATACAGCAAATACAGTGATTATTCAGCAAAAATAATAAAACATGGTACATTAAGATCAAATTATCTTTTCAGAAATCCAGTGAATCCAAATCCCCAAGTGGTAAATATTACATTCCCTAATGCAAATTATGACAAAGTGTGTTCTCCACTATTGTAAACTGAACCATGTTTCCGCAGGCCCACAGTTCCTGTTTGATCCAACAGAGATACCCGAGGAAGAATTTAAATTCTCATTTGATACCAGAGGCCCACAAAATGCCACTACAGCAAACCAAGATAAGTCCACTGAGGATGTTTTCCCATTCTCATTCAACTTTGAAAAGTTTTAGGCTCAACTTTGTTTCAAAATAGTTTGTTATGTAAAATCTGATACTTGTTTTCAGCTTTATGCGAGAAAAAACCCCCCACAAATATCTGTTCATATTGAAGACATTTATGATGTGAAAACATTGATAGTGATAATTCATTTTTACTGAGTATCAAAATTTGAATTTCAATGACATACATTCACATTTTGTTGTTCAATGTTTTTGTTCTAACCAGTTAATAACCTGTTTGTTCTTGAAAACAGATTATAAGGATCAGAACTATTGTCAAAAAACGATTGTACAAAGTCTGATTTCAATAGGAAAACTGAGAATGTCAATGACATTAATTAATAAAATTATAATGGCACATAAAATTGCTTTTTGAACAATATTTGTGGTGTAAAATAATACAAGTAAATTTCAATGCACAGTTGCATACACACAAGATCACAGAAAACATAATACCAAAGTAGCCATAGTACCAATATTGGCACTGCTACTCTGTTAAAATACACTAACCACAACAGATATAGATTTAAAATTATTGGTTCAGTATTTTGTCGCTCCAGTTGGCAGTATTTTTTAAACATTCAGTTTTTATGTTTTTTTTTTCAGCAATAAATCTCCATTTGAGCTGTCTATAGTTTAGTACAATAAATCATTATACAGTATACTATATTATAGAGCTGAGGTTAGTCCAGTTTTAAAAATGATCCACAAACCACTTTATCATCTTACAGTATGTAGAACCAACCAGGAAGGACAGATACAAAGACAGAATACTTTAGAATCCAGTGTCAACACTGAGTGATCTACGAGTCACATGCTTAATCTCTCCTGGGACATATTGACTGAAGCTGGTTTGGTATTTTGCCAACATTTTAAGCATCTGGCGCAAGTTAATCCACCACTGGACCTTGGGCATCCGATGCCTGCAAAAGTAGAAACACTATTGCGGGATGGCATTTTCAAGGTACAAATATTAGTATGGTTGTGTACGAGGACTTAAACACTATTGCGAGATGGCATTTTCAAGGTACAAATATTAGTATGGTTGTGGACGAGGACTTACTCAAAATCAGTTGCATCCTTCAGGTCAGTGACAGGGATAAAGGAGATAATCTTTTTGCTGAGGCCAAGCACACATGCCGTCTCTGATGAGTTGGCAAACACACGCCCTATTCAGATAAAAGAAAAATTGGGTTTCTGTTAAACATTGCTTCTGCTTCATAAAAAATGTATTAATAAGATAGCCATTCATTTATGCCAATTAATTTCATTACCTTGTCTATAGTGTTCAGTCATTCTTTCTGATAGCCACTGGACAGCCTTTACACCGAGTTTAGTGCCAAAGTTTCTATCAAAGGGTGTGGGTGCCCCTCCCTAGTAAGACAAGGTCATCGACTATTTTAAACGAGCCATGGAAAGAACAGTGTTACGCCAACAGAAGTTAAACATTTTCAACAGTCACATGGGAAAACATGGCAAAATAGTTCCAGGAATTGCTTGGTGGGAAATTTGAATATAAGGACATATACAACTTCATTTTTTGGCAATTAGTAGTCAATAAATGCACGAGTTACATTTAAAATATAATTTATATGATCATTTTAGTATTTAGGCTAACTTCTGGGAACTATTTTGAGTCTCCGTTGCTGTGTAAAAACAGTCCATTGGAGTGAACGTAGATGACGCAACTCTCTCTACAGGGCTCTGGCCAGATCAAGTAGTCACTGACGGCTGGTTTTGCTTTGGTCATGTCAAACCTGCTGAAGGTGTCCCAACACGTTTACTCTGCAGTCAAAAATGCCCTTGCCCTCTGCTGAATAGAGCCTGTGGATGAAATCTGTAGTGTAGTGCTCGTGGCATTTTTCATTCCTGGAGGCACATTGGACGCAAAGAACAAAGGGGAAATCTGAAACTATCTAACTTGAACAGTGCATGTGCATTTTACTGTAATCAGCATAAAGTTGAAAAACTAGTGATATACCTGAGTACCAAACCTCGCTGGATATCCTTCTTCATCTTCTCTGCTAAATGCTCCACATTAGTCTATGATAGCAAGATAATTATGTAGCAGCCTTAGAAACATACTGTGATATGCATACAATTATTAACAACACTTTAATTACTAATATATTTATTGCTATTAGTCTTTAGAGTCTAAAGACTAAAAACAATACATTATATTAGTGTATATTAAAGTTTAGACTAATGTGACATACACATACCCTAAAGTTTCTCATTGCTTAAAGTGTAATTGCACCCTAGCAAAGGAACATGATTGATCTGTGATGATGAGACACGTCAATGCTGGTGCTAATATTTACAAAAGTCCAGTTTTATAATAATAAGAATTGTATGGGCTGAAAACAGAACTACATGTTTTATCCATAAAAGAATAACCCCAGGACCTGCCTGGTTTTCAGCGGTACACTCGGTAGCCCACACATGAAATTCAAAGGTTAATGTTAACGGGGGTCCCTCTTAGCCCCTTCCTCACTCAGCTCCTTGAGGCATTGTTGGGCCAAATCATCACAGAAAAAGTCAAAATTATAATGATATGGGATAAAGTGTGAAAACTACCTTCAGGTCGTGGATGTTGAAGGAATTTTCAAATATGTAGACTGCATCAGCACCTACAGCTATCCCAGTGCCGGTTGCTAGGTAGCCACAGAAGCCTCCCATGGTTTCCACAACAAAAACACGCCTTTTGGTTCCACTGGCAGATTGCTTGATCTTGTCACAACCCTGAGGAAATCACATGAAGATATGTGTATACTGTACTTGTGGTGTAGCATTAACCCATTGACAACCCGTAGCCAAGGTAATACAGTCAGTAGGTTTGGGTAAAGGTCTCATACACAGAATGATTCATGAAACATTAGGAAATATAGGTGTAGGCTACATATATGTCCCCCTCATGGGCTATTTGGTGGCCTTTGTCAGTGTCAATATTTGTGTGTGTGTCTTGAGTGACATAATAAAGCCTATCTAGTATATGATTGTAAGATAGTGCAGACTACTACTACTCAGGTACAATCTTAGCCCTGTGCTGAACTGGCCATCACCTCCATAGCAGCATTGACGGCGGTGTCAGCTCCCAGGCTGAAGTCAGTACCAGGGACGTTGTTGCTGATGGTGGCAGGAATGACGCACATGGGGATGCAGAGGACGTCATATTGAGCCCGGGCCTCATATAACTGCAGTACACCTTCATACCCCTGTTACAAGCACAGTGGTATATGTAACCTTGAAATAGGCATATTATCTATAAGGTGCATTTGAACCTGCAAACAATTAGGTTGTCACTTCGACTTTATTCACCTCAAACCCTCCGACTACGAGCAAAGCTGAGATGCCATACTTGCTGATGGTGTCGACAATCTGCTCCATATAGTTATTCGGAAGGTTTCTGAATGAACATAAATGAACATAACGAGAAAAATATGCTTTAGATATGACATAATCAACTGGATATTCATGACAACTGATTCATATATCCCTTTCATTATTGTAATCATAAAAGGCTGTGGCTGACCGCTTTGTCCCCAGCAGCGAGCCTCCTTGGCCGGTCCATCCAGCCACGTCATGCCATGACATCTCATTGACCTATGGAGAGCCGTAAAGGTCACAATTCACCGCACTCTTACTGTCACATGTTGAGAACTACCCACACAGGCGACACATCATTTAGAATATTCTCAGAAGCAGTATAGATATGTTAGCTGTAATGCCTTACATCTCCGTTTGCCAGCCCTAGGAAACCGTCGCTGACAGCGTAGACTTTGTGTCCATGAGCAAATGCTACTCTCACAGCAGATCTCACGGCTGCATTCATGCCTGCTGCTGGAGCACCCACATTCATGACAGCCAAGGTGAAGTTGCTCTGGAGGAAGACACACAATTCATCATTAAACCTTTTACATTTCCACTACCTAGAGATGACATATTGCTGATGCATGCAAATAAATTGGCCTTACCTTTGACAGGGCAGGCTTTTGGAAGGCAAGAAGTTTGTAAATGTTCCAGTTGTTCTCAAAACTCCTACATGGTTGGAAATTAAAATACTGTTAGATTAAACATTGTATTTAGCTGTATCTGTAAATTTGTACAGATTAATATTTAAAGCCATTCAGTAATTATTTTTGTGTGAATCACAGCTATAGGCTATTCTCACTACCTGTTAGATATAGCAAACTATTTTATGTTATTTTCTTCACTGGAATCTGACTTAATGTACTTTTCTTCTATTCTCAACTCATTCTGTCAACACTCAAAAGATCGTTTTAAAGCTGTGGGTCCCCAAAGCATGTTGGGTAAAAAGAAATGACAATTCAGTCATGGTTCCAAGCTCTTACCCTCCCCGCAGTTTCACAGCCTCATCAAACCTCTTCTCATTCATGGCTGTCTGCACCAGTTTAGTCTGCAGACAAGGGTAAAGCAACACAGTGTCATTTACGGTTCAACTTGTTTGTTAAATGAACCAAATCTATGTGTAGACAAGATGCATACCATCTCCACACACTCCATGAGAGGCAACCGCACTGCCTGGTTACCTGAGAGGCCCATCACACAAGCTGGGGTGTCAGGAGTAGCCTCCAACAAGGCTACCACGGCCTCCACACCAAGCTTAGTGCTCTGAAACGACACACGCACGCACATACATTATTTACCTTTTTCTAGTTCTACAGAATATCGGTTTGGCCCTGTATATACAGTAGTATATACAATAAAAAACTGTAGATCAGAATAAAAACAAGATTACGATCATCATTATATAGAATTACTTAATTGTTACGTGATTACGTCTTAATAGGCTTTTTAGGAACAGATACAATACCAATGTGCTTAAACTCACCAGTATTCTGTCAAAGGCTGAGGGTGTTCCTCCTCTCTGAACATGTCCCAATATTGTCACCCTGGTGTCATATCCCAGGCGCTTTACCACCAGCTACACAGAAACAACAATGGACTTCAATGTGGATTACATGCTCATAAAAATAAACCAGACATAAACAATATACACGGTAAAGCGGTACAATACAATAATACTATGTCTTGGAAGGCTTTTGCCATACATGTCTTGTGCTTGGAATAGGAATTCACTTTCAGAATTTTCCTTTCCTGCATCAGTTCCAGCTAATACTACAAGACAGCATAGCATGCTCAGTCGTGAATTTAAAGGGGAATGTGGAGTATAAAAGGTTCAAATCAAAACATAATTATTTTCCAATTTGATTTTTTTTTTCCCATTTGGAGTTTTGCTATAGTGAAATTATATTTTGCTCAGTGTAATACAGTATAAAGCAATAGAAAACTAGTATTTCAAGTATGTTTAAGGCAAAGCATACCCTTTCTGTTTTATACTGGCTGCAAACTAGGCTGGAATAGTCAGTGATATTAATACACTCATCTATATATATTATAATAGGTTCATTTACAGCGTATCATCACCCTCATGCAAGACATTAAAATGCAAAGAACTGTTGAAATGTAAAGAGACCTACATCCTTGACATAACTAGATGTGATTGGTTGACCATTTAAGTCTATTGCCCCCTCTGCTATGATGATAATGTTGAGCCTGGAACCCCTGCGGCTCTGTAGACAAACACAAGAGAGAGATTCATGTCAGTAGATAATACGACTGAAGGAATGTCATTAGCTATGGATGCCATGAATATCTGTGCCTCCCCGTGGGGCCTCTAACCACCCTGTCCTGGTCTCACCCCTTCCAGACGGGCACACATATGGTCTTCCCAGCCTTGCTGAGGAGGAGCCTCTGGGATAAAGAGCCAGTCAGCCCCAGACGCCAAAGCAGACACTAGTGCTAGATACCTAAATGCCAGAGAGAGCAGGTCAGCATGCACAAACAACAATAACAATTTAACATAATAATAATAACTATTTTGCCGTTTTTACAATATTACTACAGTATCAAATAAAACCTGTTCATTGGAATCCTATTCATGTTAGTAAGAGTAGTGCGTTACTCACCCACAATGGCGTCCCATGACCTCCAGAACAAATGTCCTCTGATGGCTGTCGAAGCATCAGCGTAATAAGTTAACGCTAGCATATATACAAATGCTATACATATATATAGTGCTATATATATATATGTATATACACACACACACAGTATATAACAATGTTAATGTAATGAGTTTGCATATTTGAAACACAACAGTGTCATATATTTATGTTTGTCTGTGAATGTTTTATACATGTGGTTTGGCACGACCCCGTCAGTATTTGTGCGACCGACCTTTGTGCGGTAGTAGTGATGGCGTCAACGGTCTCCATGATGCGGTGCAGCGCAGAGTCAGCACCAATGGTCATGTCAGTGCCACAGAAGTCATTGTCTATGGAGCCCACCAGACCCACGATGTTCAGGTGGCCATGCTGCTTAGCCAGAGTGTCTGTGATCCTTCCTTCAGGGGCCACAAACACACACACATACAAATTACTGTATTTTGTTACTTTATTCTACCTTCTTTGAGCAAAACAACATACAGCAACAGTAGTGAATCAAAATCAGGGGGAGAACTTATAAGTAACCGTATCATGTGTTTATCAAACTGTAATTGCAAAGGTCCGTTTGACATGTCTTTCTTTACACAAATATGTTAGATAAAAGATGGCTTTTATTGAGAAAGAGGTGGGGCAACCTAGCAGAGGTATATAATTAGTATTGACATTAAACACATCTTAAAAGGTCAAATGACAGCCCTTTGTAGAGAGCATCCTACCTTTCTGTACAAGCTCAGCCAGCAGGCCGTTCCACTCGCTGCGGAAAATGTTGGCCCCGGTAAGGGTGCCATCTCCACCGCACACACACAGGTTAGTGATGCCTCGCTTCACCAAGTTAAAGGCCGCCCCCAGCCGACCTTCCCGAGATGTGAAGGCTTTACATCGAGCGCTGCCTATCACAGTCCCACCATGTAGGCAACACACGCAAGTCACAATACAAGCAGAAAAGGGCTTGCTGTCTCCTCTGACCCTCCATTAAACATCAGTTAAATCTGACAATATAGTAGATGTTTGTTCAATAAGAACATGTATCTTTCTGGGATTAAAGATCTCAGATATCTAATGAACACTGACTGGATTCCATGTTTAAGTGGAACTGCACCCCAGCTCTGAGCCAGACTCCACCCACTACAACTTTGAAAAAAGCATCAAGTAGTTTATAATTATAATACGACTGAAGGAATATCATTAGCTATGGATTCCATGAATATCTGGGGAGGGGAGGGGCTGAGAGGGGGACCCCCATTAACATTAATGCTAACATTAGAATTTGATGATGTATGAGCGTACTAAGTGTACCGCTGAAAACCAGCCAGTTTCTGGGGTCATTGTTAACGGATATAACCTGCAGTTCTGTTTTCAGGCCATAAAATTAGAAATTTTATAAAATAGGGAATTCTGTCAATATTTACACCATTATTGATGTGTCTCATCACAGATCAATCCTGTTACTTTGTTTTCAGATCAAAAAACACATTTTAGGGTGCAGTTACACTTTAATACACATGTAATGACAATGACACAAGAATAGCATAGAGAACATTTGTGCGGTCAGCATTTACAAGAGAAACAAAAAGTGTTACATTAATCTGCGCAAATCATTTTGCACAGATTAATCTATTCTAATTTTGTATTAAACCACAGTCAAATGAAAGCACAAGAAATTGTCTACCTACTGCTAACCACGCTATGTAAAACTTGAAATTCAAGCAGCACTTCAAGTTTTAGTTCACACATTGTGAAAATAATCCAGCAAAAGGTGCACATGCCCTTTCAAATGCACAAAACCAACATTTGCTATTGCTATAAGGCATGTTTTATGATACAGAGCACGCACAATTCCAATGTACTGTATGTAATGATTGATACAACAACTCATGCTGCATGATGCCTTACCAGTTCATAAGCAGTGCTACACAAATGGGGAGAAGAGATACAAACACACTATAAAGAGAGTAGTAAATAGATAGCAACATTTAAACCAAATCATTATTTAAAAAATGAACTCACCAACTGGATGATATTGGTCACACTTTGCCAGTTAGCCAATTTAATGTTGTCTCCTCCATCAACAAGGCCTTGGTAGCCCTATTCAAACCAAACATGTTTAATAATACATTTGTACTTTTACAACTACATGCATGTAAACCTAGTATATATTTTAGCTCAATGTGTGTCATATACAATATAAACAGGTCATAACATGGATGTGCGTGAGTGTCACTGTGTGAAATACATAGGCTACTTCGTACCTCGTAAATGAGATACACCTTGGCTCCAACATATATGCCCATCCGGGTCACAGCTCGGACAGCAGCATTCATTCCTAGTGAAGACACACATTATTCAGTATCAGAGGCATTACATTACCATACAATGGGGCAAAGCAGGGGTGGGGCCAGTGATGGGTTTATGGGGCATTAGCACTGAACGTTGTTTTAAAAACCCTAAATATATTTTCATTATTTGTAAGAAAACAATCTCATTTGGAAACCATTTTATAAAAGCCTAACAACACTAAAACCCAGCGCCTTTGAACTGTTACTATAATCACAATATAACACTAATTCCCACCGAGCACTACGCATTTACAAAAGGTTTATTGTTGCCTTTTCATAGTATAATAACTTCCGCTATGTTCCACTACCATTGTTATTTCATTAGGTTGACTAATTTATTATTATATTATTAATTCTATAAAGGGCGTACTAAACAGCAGATGTTAACCAGATTGATTATTAAATCAATCCCATTCCCCTCCCTCCCACAACTATCTAAAACAGAGCATTTCAGTGCTCCCCCAATGTCTGAAATGTCCCAGGTGTTTAATACCTCCAATAGCCCTATATGATCTATTCAATTATTATATTTGCCTATATTCAATGTAAGATGTCCTTGAGTGTCATGAAAGGCATCTAGAAATTAAAGTGTTATTGAAGTCCATGTAAAGATGTTACTTACCCAATCAAAAAACACAAAATAAAACAGATGTGTAGTAAATAATGCAGGGGGTAATATTAAATGTAATATTAAATGAGAAATGTTCACCATAATGCAAGATGATGACATGATTTGTGATTTTTGTTTTTGGGGAGTGGGTCTCTAATCTAATGCATGAGGGTGGTGAATCATTACTAATTCGCTATTTGTGCCATCACCGTGAAAGCGTGTCAGGTGAAATCTGTCCTGCTGGTATGCAGTGGAAAAGTTCCACATGGGCTACTTTACTAACTTAACTATCATAAAAATTAAATACAAAAATAAAACATTTAATAATAAATTTCATCTTCATGACGCCTTTAAATAAAAAAGTACTCTGCAGACTGTGGTACAAATCACTATTACTGTATCAATGTATCTGTTTTTTAGCCTATTGTCTGCTATCGATCATATAGGCCTTTCATGTAAAAAAAGAAAACAAGGAAGCTTTTGCAAACTAAAACTGTTATTATGGGACCTAGTAGGCAGCGGATATTCCAGCTCTGCTTTTTATTGGTTGGGTTATTTGTCCTTTTTTATTATATCAGATGTGCTGACGACAAAGCAAATGGGTCTGCATGCTTGCAGCTATGAATATTTATTTGCAAGCAATATGACAACCTCAAGCAAGCTTGTACGCGCAGGCGCCGCCTCGTAGTAAATAAATAAAAAAGCTCCCCTGACAGCAATGTCTATGCCTGAAAGCCATGCTTCCTTCGCACGTACACATCAGACCCGCCCCTGTGCTAAAGTGCAGACGCGTTTAAGCAGTTATTGGCCCTGCTAGTAGGTTACAGTAACCTTTACAGTCTGTGAAACATGTGAGCGTGTTATGTAGGCTACTATACCTAAAAATAAAACAAAATGCCTAATCGAGGAATCTCACTGAAATAATGAGAACGTTTTTAAATTTTTTCTAATTTGTAGCTACTGCTATGAATCTGCAGCCATGCAAATATCTGTCGCGACAAAGTTGCCGTGTAAGGGCTTAGTCGATATTGTCACAAGAATTTAGAATTCAGAATATACACTATAAACTACCTTGGGCATCTCCGCCGCTTGTCAGTACTGCAATGGCTCTTCCAGCACCCGTCATCTTCAATTTCTCCAAATCCATCGATCCCATTTTGCCTATTAATAGGCTAAAAACTACGAATCCTTGGAGTAAAAGGTGTCTTGTGAGCAAAAGGTCTTCACTAGTCCCTACAACAGTATGTTTTCCGTTTCCTTGTTGGTACTTTGCTGCTCTGGATGGGAGGGACTTCTGTTCCCACACCTCCTCCTCTCACATTTTCTTCTCGCATCTAGAGGATCGCGAGTAACCGGGTGCGCTGTGTCTACCATTTTATTGAAAACCTGAAATATATGTAAATTAACATATTTAAATTAATTTGTTAAGTGAGATTCTCAGTAGACCGCTCACTATATGTCCCTGATTACTTTCCTTAGCCTGCCTAGCCAAGTGCCTACATACCTACCTAACTGAATAGTCTATATGTCGTGGACTATAGGCTACCCTAAGCAACGGGGGAGGGGAAGAAAGAAAAAAAAGACAACGAATGAAATGTTTAGACCACTGACATAGGATATAATGAACATTTCTGGCGTTTATTGCAAGGCACTGCATACAACAGGATTCTAAAGGGCTGTAGGCCCTGATCAGCATCAGGAATACCAGGACAGAAACTGTAGGCTGAACAAATCAACAAGCAAGCCCATTTTGAGGTCCAAATAGGAAAGCAGTCAACGGGGAGAGAACACTGAACAGGGAAAACCAACCCAAGAGATACAAACAACATGAAAGATGATAAATGCTTACTGTTAAAATAATGTAGTATTTTAATTGTAAGAAGACCTCAGTCAGAAGTATAATTAGGGCTATAAATTCCATAATATATTGATAAACTAAGGATGTGTGCGTAGGGCTGATTAACTATACAGGGTGCAGGTTTGTGAAAAGGGAACAGAGAAACCACTCAGGGAAAGGGTGGCATAGAGGCTGAGCAGAATGCTGGTGGAAGAGAGAGGTGGAGATGTTAAAGGTCTGTGTTTCCTCTGCGCTAGAGGAAACAATTACGCAATGCGCATTATTATATCGTCAAATTATCTGGTGATCTGATTTACATGAACGCCTCTGCTCAATACAAACATTAATATCTAATATTTATCATTGTGCTATACGATTCTTTACTACTTATGCCACATAACTGCACCTTTTACCCTTACGTCCAAAGGCCCTCCTTGCATGCACAAAGGCATACCCATCTACAAGGCACTTCTTGGGCTAGTGCCTACCTACGCACTTATTTAGTACAAGTAAATGGATCACGTTGCAAATGTCTGTTTCTCTTGTCCGTACAGAATTGAGTAAAACACATTTTATGTCTGCTTGCTGCCCCCACTGATTGTAATCAATGTTCTTCAGAACTCTTGGTAAATGACAGAATTTAGACTTATTCCTGTCAGATGATTTTTATCAACACAAAAGGTTAATTAAGTAACTAAGGACTGCTCTATTGGTGAAAACAAGTTATTTAGTCTATTCAGCGGACAAATATGCTTATATATGTAGAACTACTGTTCATTTTCTTTGTAACTTGTTTATTTTATCCGCACTTCTTGCCCAGATCTCTTCAAAAAGAGGTTTTAATCTCAGCGACTACCTGGTTAAATGTTTTGCTAATATCAACGTATCATCAATATGGTGTGGTGTCTGCAATTAATAGCCTATATGCAGCATCTAATACCAGGCTTGTGTATCGAATGGTATCTGTCTGATAAATTAAAGTGTATCTGCACCCTATAATGTGTTTATTGAGCTTTAAACAAAGTAATAGGATTGATCTGTGAAGAGACACATTAATAATGGGGTTACTATTGACTGAATTTATTTTTTATTTTTATGAACAGGGCTTTTTTATATGGGCTAAAAATCACCCCAGGACCTGGCTGGTTTTCATCGGTACACTTAGTACGCTCATACGTCATCAAATTCAAATGTTAAAGTTAATGGGGGTTTCCCTCTCCACCCCTCACTCAGCTTCTTGATGCATTTTTCAAAGTTGATAGTGGGTTGTCAGGCTCAGAGCTGGGGTGCAGTTACACTTTAAGCCTTTTATTTTTAGATGTTTTAGAACTTAATGTATTAATGTATTATTAAAGGCATACTAAATAGGTGTTAATGTTAACAAGCTCCTTACAGTGTGTACACATGCTTCGAACTCCAAAAAGCACAACACCCAGCCCTCGTAATGTAGAATGTCACGCTGTAGATGTGCCCTTAGGGACATGAAACTATTACTTTGGGGAAAAAGGGTCAAAAGGTCACCTTAATTTGTCTTACACTGAATCACCCACTCATACATTGATAGCATCAGTATTTGGAATAATCAGTCATGTCATGTTGATAGACTGCCTTCTTGAAGGCTATTTTGATCAAATTTCCTTTTCATTGATTTGTGGGTATATTGGGGGTTTATGTATGTGAGAACAGGTTGGGCATATTCCTCTAGGATGCTTAGTGGTAGGCAAATAGAACAATGGGTATTTTAGCTGGAAAACAACCTCCCCAACTTATTTAGCCTTAAACAGATGACAGACCATAATGTTTTCAATACAGTACATCAGTGTTTATTCCATGCAGTTGTTTGTTCAGTTTTTTTTCCTCTCCCAGATTCCCATTGCACTGTACACCAAATAAAACAGGAAAATTAAAGGATTGGTTGATCGTAAATGCTATACAAAGGGAGAGGAAATAATGCAACAAAAGGAATAAATTAGATGAGGCAAAATTATGTTCATGTCAAGACCTTCACAGAAACACAGGGGTTAAGTCAACTGCCAGATGGAAAAAGATCGCTGCAGAATTGACAGAAAACAGACCTTTCACTAATGTGAAAGTCCTTTGACAGGTCTGTCCATGCTCAAGTCTGTGTCAGGATGAAGAGGCTTTGGGGACAATCAACTTAAAGGCATGTCCAATTACATCATGCAGTAGTTCTACAAGTGAATCTAATTAGGGAGTTCTTTTAACAAGGTCGTAGACAAAACTGAAGATGACAAAAATGTTATGGCTGTACCCTGTTTTTCTTACAATACTGTCTTATTCTGGTGGCCATCTGATGTGTTCACTTGCAATAATACTTACCAGGATAAATTAGACTAAACACAAAATCTCTACAGCTGCCTGAAATTAAAAAGATCATTACACCTGACTAATAATACAATATTTCAATTATCATGTAGGCCAGCTACAAAGAACAGAAACTTACATTAAAATGTTAAAACAATCATACTTCACAGCATATCTGCCCGAAAAACAATGTTAACTTGATCAGAAAGCAAACAGGGTTGAAGGTGTACAAGCTCTTGTAACAATCAACAGGTGCATTCATTACCAGTCTCTCCCATAAATGTATGAATAATGTTTGAATTGAATCCTGCTTTTCAGCGGTCTTGACTAAAGCTCATGTGCGTCAGTCAGCTTTTATGTAATAATATGGATTTATTTTGATCCATTCAGCTGGACAATGACAGAAGCTCAAAAGCACTGGCTTATCAGACATAGTAATTGGACTCAAAAGAGGTCACATTCCATTTAGGGTTTACAATATATAGGCTAATGCTGAAATGAGGTTGGCGCACAGGGCATTGTATCTGGCTTGTATTCCCAACGTTCAATGTGTTGCCGTACACTTGTATAATTGCTTTTTGACATTGTCCTGTATATCCTTCAACAACAAAATTGTGTAGGATAGCAACCTGAAAGATATTTAGAGATCCAAATGGCATTTTTGCAAAGATGCAGTACTCCTTTTCAGTTTGCACAAGAAAAAAAAAAAAAGTAATTTTGCTAACATTAAATAATTAACTGAAAAATAAATAATGACCAGGCTAAAATGACCATGGCCAAAAAAAACTGAAATAAGCCAATGCATTTACGTATTGCGGTCTCCGACTTATACTACGGTACTTATTAACATATTGCTTATACTCTCAAATCAACCAGAAACCTGAGAATCAAAGGAACGGCAAGTTCACAAAAATAAGAAAAATATAGTTACTGTATATGCAAAGCATTGCCTCTTCCTGTATGTGCCACCAGTAGCCATGTGGTGTCCAGCCAGCTAGATACCACATGTCCTGAGCCAGCATGTGAGCATCATGCTATGCCACTGCTGTTTCATTCACTACAGCACAGGCAGCAGTCAGGTAGGTGCCTGTGCGTTTGACATCACATTTAGCTAAACCGCACATTAAGTGTCATTCTTTGTACAAAAACAAATCTTGCAATATTCATTATTACCCTGCTAGAAAATGGAATATGGTAGTCTATAGGTCATAACGATTTGTGGAAAAGGAATACTGCACCTTTGCAGCAAACTAAAACAACTTATTTCTCTAAATTACCCTTATATCCTTCATAAGCTTTGAACAAGTCTGTTCTTAAGACCATTTAACGCACCTGCATTGTCCACAATATGTGCCACTCCAGAATACTCCCACCAACCCACAATCATTGGCCCAGTTTGGTTTCTCACAGTTCTACAACAATCCTGAGATGAGGCTTGGGAACTGCTAATGTCCATTTGAGGGGGAAGGGTCAATGTTCAGGAGCACTGATAAAGCTCCTGTGACATCAGTTTAGCGTTGACATCAGCGTGTCTCCCGTGAAGATGAGGTGGACTGCAAGAAAGGAAAAGGTCCGTTGATGTGGTGCTAGTTTTCTCTTTGCTTTTCTATTCCCAGGCTTGTCTCAGCTTGTCTCATCATGCAGTCCTCTGGTGGCCTTTGCATTTTGCAAGCTAAAACAGGCATGCCTGCGTTGAGTTCGGTGGGGGAGGGTGGGGTCCTGATATGGTTAGACGGGGGAGGGGCATGGCCATGTGCTCATGCTGGTGTTCAGACTGTTTTCATGGACGCCCTGGGAACTGGAACTGTAGACTTGTGATTGACAGAGACGATGTTGTTGTTGGTTGGCAGCCTCGTGTGTCCACATAAATCACAGCAGTGCCATGTCGAGACAAGTGTTATGATGCCACTGATTTGAGTCACCTGAGAGACCAGCGGTCAATGACACATGAACTCACAAACACACGCACGCTCTCACACACACGCACACACGCAAAAGCAGCACGCACGCACGCACTGAGATAAGCACAACAGGTTCCCTGCTGGGTTCAGCTGCATGAATGTTACACTGCATCCTTCCTTCTACAATATCTTCAACATGGGTTCAGTGTTGCTTCATTGTTATTGGTTTTCATTGTTCGTGGGAGAGAATGAACATGGACAGAGAATGTAAAGAGTTCCTAATCTTCCCCCTTCAATACTTGGACAAAAATAAATTATTAATGTTACACTATCTACTATACAATAGCGTTAAAAAAAAAAGGATTCCCTGCCTTTGGGTTGCCTAGATGGTCGGTTGGAGGCGGGGACAAGTGGCAGAGGGGCGGGACTAAGATAAGATTGTGTGAGGGCTTTATTCCAGAAGGCAGAGCTTTGCTTATGGTGCAGTCCTCCTATTGGCCAAGGTGGGCTTCACCACAAGGAGGGGGGCCCAGGTTTGTTGTTCCTTATGGTGCAGTCCTCGTATTAACCAAGGTGGGCTTCACCACGAGGAGGGGGGCCCAGGTTTGTTGTTCCTTATGGTGCAGTCCTCATATTGGCCAAGGTGGGCTTCACCACGAGGAGGGGGGCCCAGGTTTGTTGTTCCTTATGGTGCAGTCCTCGTATTGGCCAAGATGGGCTTCACCACGAGGAGGGGGGCCCAGGTTTGTTGTTCCTTATGGTCGTGTCGGAGCATTCGGCTTCAGAGGAGTCACAGTCAGAGTCGCCAAACTGCAGTGGATTCTGGGAGGAATATATAAACATAAGGACGTACCGCCACTGCTCCAAATTGTTGAGACAGCGTAATGAAAATATTGACTGAAAACGTTTTTGAAAAAATAATTTCTCCTTGATTTCTCAAATCAAGGAGCGTACCTTTAAAATGTGAGCATATTCCAAAGCATACCGATATATGCATTTATAATTCCTACTGTTATTAGTACAAGTGCGGCCCACCTGGTAGCTGCATTGCTATTAGTACACTATATGAAGTGTTGCCCACCTGGTAGATGTATTGCAATTAGTACACTATATTACATTGTTAAAAAAGTTCTGTATGGTAGTCAACGGCGAGAATCAAATAATTTCTTGATCCCCTTTTGATTCCGGTTCGGACCAGCGAATGGACCAGGTGTGCATGCGCCCTTAGGCTCTCTATGATTACTAGTCCATGTACTGTGGCCCACCTCGTAGCTGTGCTCGTCGGAGCACAGCTTGCCCAGAGAGATCTGGGTCTTGACCCGCCGCACGGCACACTCCTTGTCGGACAGGCCATCGGACTGCGTGGAGATGTCGATGGGGATGTCGGGCGTGTGCGACAGCAGCTCGTCCAGGTGGTCCTCCTGGCTGGCACTGAGCCGCTCCAGCGGGCCGCTGGGGGAGCGGTCGCTGGTGTTGCCCTCGTCGCCGTCCGACACAGACAGGTTCTCTGAGCTGAAGGTGGAGTAGGACTGGAAGCTGCTCATGCAGCGGTGGGGCCTGGGGTGGCGGAAGAGATGGAGGGAGGAGCCGTTTGTAAGGTAACACATGGCGCCAGTTAAAAAGTATAGGCAGCTATTGCAAGCTAATTGTAAGCTAACACTAATACCTCCATGAATTTCGCTTTACAGTTCTGTGCATTTTCTACACAGCCCATACTGCATAAAAAATAACATGAACAAAACAGAACCATTGCTTCACAATGCGTTTCAATGTGTGAAGGTGGTGGTTCTGCAAAGGGGCTATTGTTTTGATTTGAGCTCGATGTTAGCGAGCGTTCTCGTGAATATCTAACCCTGCCTTTAACTAGGACATTACAGTGGATCTCCAAACCACAGTAACACCACCTAATCGGGGGTTGATTGGCTAGTGTTTATTGACCACAGGGGGCACTGCAGGGGTGTGCTCTCATTCTCATTCACACACAATGGCATCGCAGATTTAACATCAAGCAGCAAACTGCTTGTATAAACTACACATAGAAACACAAATAATATACTCTAATGTGTCACACCGTATATGGCGTTTACGTCTGTGCAGTTTGGTGGTATTGTTTACCTCTGTCGCCGTGGAAACTCCACTTCACTGTCCACCTCCCCTTCCTCCTCTTCAGAGGACTCGTCACCTCCCTGAGAGAGGAGCGAGAAAGACCGTCACCCTTCAAAGTAAGCCCATCATCTTCTCCCCACTCACACACAGACATTAACACACACCTTCCTGAGGGGCCTGAGTGCATGGGGCAGACCACCACCAGGGGGCAGAGTGTGTGCACACGCATCTGCCCTGGGTGGGGCCTGGCCCTCTGCCAGGGGGTCAGGTACTATTCCAGGCGCAGCTGGGGAGGGCGGGGACCCCTGGCGGCCGCCCAGAAGGGAGTAGTGGGGCAGCTCTGCGTGGCTCTGGGCCGGCGATCGGGGGCTGGGGTCCCTGCAGCGTGTGCAGCCGGGGAAGGGGCAGCGGGAGCCGGGCGTGGTTCCCTTGCGGGGGCCGTCTGCGTCCAGGGCGGTGGGGATGAGGTCAGGGCTGGACCCGGACACCCGCCGCTGCAGGTGGTCCGTCTGGGGGCTGCGCAGGGCGGCGGCCGGCCCGAAGTAGCGCAGGTTGTTGGCACAGTTGACCACGGCCTCCTCGCGGCCCTTCAGTGGGAGAAGGGGGCCCTCTGGTGGAGGCTGGTGGTAAAGGAGGTAATGGTGGTGATCCTGAAGGGGCTGGGTCTCCTCTGCCCCGCCGGCGGGCCTCAGCGCCCCGAGGAAGTCGCTGTGGCTGCCCTTGCTGTTGGCGCGCCGGTGCCGCGGCTTGCTCCGGTAGCGGGTCTTGCCGGAGGGCGTGGCCACCTTGGGGCTGCCGGAGAGGGGAGAGGGAGAGGGTAGGGCGTCCACACTGGGGATTCCCTCAGAGTGGAGCAAATCTGGCCTGCAGGGAACACACAAGGGATACATGTACACACAATACAAGCCATTATAGGAAGCTACATTCATTTGTCCACAGAAGTACCAAGAACAAACAATGCTCGCCTCTCACACAACATAACGCAACAATAATACGATACTGCTACCTAGCAAACAGCTGCTAGCGGTTTCAGTTGGATCGTTAAATAGTCAGATAGCTGACTATAGCTGACTGATAGCCCTTCACAGGGCTTTTGGGGATTATTCTCCAGATTAGTGTATGCACTGTACTGTATGTAAACCCTATCCTGGTAAATCGGCAAATGCTGATGTATGCAGAGTTAGCACAACAGGGAATTATTTTCAAAAGCTTAATCATCCTGAATCTATCTCCTACAGTACACGGTCTACAGCTAGATTATTTAGTGCAAATTATTTTTATAAATCAATCAAATAAAAAAGAACACAGCAAATCAGTAAATAAAATAACATTAAACGTTTCCTGAGGTGCATTCAGAATTGGCGAACATAGGATACGTTTGCAAACAAATTCAAACAGTTTTCCATTTGCTGTGTGTTCTCCGACAACTTTTGCCAACATAAGCAAATGGTCTGAGGAGGTAGTACTCTGCAAACATACACGAACGATTGCCTCAGTTCGCCAATTTCGTGGCGACTACATGACTACAACTGAGGGCTCAGACCTTTTGGTGGGAGGCATCCCAGGTTTGTGGGACATGCTCCCTTTCTTCTTGATGAGCTTCTCCACAGCGTTGGACCTGACTATAGGCCTGACCAGGTGGCGCTTGTAGCTGCCTGGGTATTTCTTCTCCACTGCCTGCTCTCTCCTACAGTGAGTGGCAACGACAGGATTACTGAGGATATAGGACAGTGAAGAGTATTCAGGGCCTGTTTCACGCAGACTAGCGCCTTCATTACACAGTAGACATCACATGCTTTGCCAGCAAATTAGCTTTTGCCGGCGTCTTGTGGGAGCCGATTTATGGACATGCCAGTTTCGCTAATTTTTGTTGCGGTGAAAAATGGCTCATTAAAGTACACAGTCATAAACAAGCAGTGGTGGTGTTGATTAGGTGAAAATACAAGTCAGGTATTTGGCTACAAATCAAAGGAGAGGAAGCTCACTATAAAGTGATGCGAGACAATTACTCCCAAGAAGGTCAGTTAAAGTACAGTAGCTAAGTTGTAGCATGAGAAATACCTGAGAGTTGCTTCTCATCTTACTTAACAACGTTACAAAGTGGACCGCAAATAGCACAGCGAGTCAGAAGGGTTTCTACACGTACTTCATCAGATCCTTCTCTCGGACCTCTAGCTGCAGCATGATGGCGCTCAACTCCATGTAGAGGTTGTTGGCTCGCTCCAGCTTCCTCTCGTAGTGCTCCCGGATGTCGAGCGCATGCCTGCGAAGGATTGGGACATGCCAAAAAACGCTCAAGCCAAGAAACAACGCAACGTTATGGAATGAGTCAGTATTCATGTTACGGAATGACTCAGTATCTCAACTAGTTAAACCTGTATATAAATATGGCCCTCCCCGCATACCTGAGTTCGTCCCTTCTGCGGCGGATCAGCTCTTCGTCGAGCCTGTGAATGCAGGTGCCTTCGCTTTTGATCTTCTCAAAGTGCTTCTTCACCTCCTCCCTCCACTCAGCCTGCGATGGCAGAGACAGTCCACAATGAGGCAGCCGCAGTGCCGGTTTAACGTGTACCGTAACAAAGGCTGCAGTACACACACACGATGACCGAGACAGTCCACAGTAAGGCAGCCACAGTGACGGTTTAACGTGTACTGTAACAAAGGCTGCGGCGGGCATTGTAACACACCTGAGATTTAAAATACGTCTCCTGTGGTGCTCCCAGCACATCGGCAGCAGCAATGTCCAGATGTAAAAGGATCTGTCGGAATGACGGTCTGTTCCTTGGCTTTCCCTGCCTGTGAAGAGGAAGGGGGGAGGGGTTGTTTATTCAATAAACACCAATGTTATCGTTACTGGATTGCTTTGAGCGATTTTATTACATTATTTTATCACATTCCGGTGAGCAGCGAAGCACAGTTTAAATTAAATCCTTTGCGCTTTCATGCCATTATAAAGATTGATGTGCTGTGTATATATATTTTTACTTTTCCACTCATTTTTGATGTGAAATTCCCTGTATCTCCCAAATATTCCTTGTGCTGTAGCCATCATGAGAATAATGTATATTTCACATATGCGTATATACACACACGCGTGCACTGCAAGCGACTTGCCCAGGCTCTCTCACCACGTTTGTTTCATAAGCAGTTTGAAGCCGTCAGGACAGGTGGAGGGAACAGGGAGGTGGAGGCTGTTGCTGCCGACGCCCCAGATAATGGCGGAGGAGTCCACATCCTTGTAGGGAATCTCTCCGGTCAGCAGCTCCCACAACACCACCCCAAACGACCTGTGCAACATGACAGTCACTTAGTGGTACAGAGTTGGATTTATTTTTTAAACACAAAGCAAAGTGCTTATTATGGACGGTAGTTAACTCGCTGGGTCACGATGATACTTACCATATGTCCACTTTCTCCGACACAGGTTCATTCCGGATGACCTCTGGAGCCATCCAGGCCACTGTGCCCGCAAAGGACATCTTGGTACTTTGGTCACTCAGCTCTTTGGACGTCCCAAAGTCGGAAATCTTCACCGTGTCATTTTGGGTCACCAAAACACTAAAAGTGAAAAGAGGGCAAGTTCGGCACAGTTGTAGGTAATGTTCTTGGGAGGAGGTTTGTTTGACGCTTTCATAACCTAACCAACATTCTATTGCTACTGTGTATTCAATGTAACAATTATCTTTCTCCTCATAAAAGTGTGTATATACACACACTGTGAGAAGTCTCTTGAGTCATCCAGTTCAGGGAGTGAGGCCGTCTCCCACCATATCATTTCGCTGACTAACACGGTGCTCGGCTCTGCAGTAGCATAATGATATTGACTGGTGCAACAGAGCTATAATGAGAGCCAATGTCTGAATGAGAGGACACTGCGCTACTATAAGTCCCGTATTAAGGCAAGAGAACAAGCGCTTCTTAATGCTCAAAATGGCGTCCAGCTAACAGCGAGCCAACTCGAGTTGAGCTGAAATTGCTGTCACAAGTCTAGTCTAGGACCACACACACACACACACACACACAGCTCTACTGAGCTCTGCAGTCTAAAATGTCTGATAGCGGGGCCAGATGGCTACTGAGTGGAGAACACAGAGGGAAACAGACCTCCCCTACAATAGTTGATCAAAAGCATCTGTTCTTTTTGTATCATCATCACCATCTCAAATCTGTCTTTAATACACAAGATGTGCAACACAATATGCTACATAGACATACCTGTACATGCATATACTGTATAGTATGATTACGCTCTTAAAATAGGTTGTAAGGTTAGGTCAGTTTGCAGATGCGTTTATTCAAAGTGACTTACAGTGAGTCCAGTTCCTAGTGAGGAGGATTAAAGACCAGAGACATCTAGATGCAAAGCAGACTAGACTATGCTGCGCAGTCCTGTTTATTATTTGAAGCCATTTATGGCTCACGGGTCAAAAAAGTCCAATAACCACTAAGGAAATGCTGAGGTAGAGTTTGATATGTGCCATTTACAGAGAGCACAATTCATAATTAAACGTTGGTTCTGATTACAAATGAACAAAATAGGTGGCCTGCCACTCACTTGGGAGATTTGAGATCTCGGTGGATGATCTTGTGCAGGTGGAGGTAGTTCATGCCACTGGCGATGCCCGATGCCCAGTCCACCAGCAGGGCTGGGGTGACCTTACGGCCTGCCCTCAGCACCTCGTACAGCTGGCCCTGGGCGCAGTACTCCATGATGATGCAATAGCAGGGGGCCTGGGTGCACACACCCCTGGAGAGGCAAGAGAGCACAAGGCAACTCTTAGGGTCATAGGGTGCTTTGAAGGGATGTGATGGGGGTTCGCATTATGGGATGTCCAGGACCACCAGCCAGATATAAATATATGTTGCCATCTGGATGAACTGAAAGGCCAAATCATATTGTGAAACTCAACAATACAACCAGATAATACAATTAGACATTACATTTACATTGCGTACAATTACAAGAAGCAGATAGGAATTAAGCACCTTGTTCAAGGACACGTAAAGGCCAAGTTTGAGGCTCATTAGAATCAGCAGGGAGACATCTAGCCTCGTGGAGCCAGCCTTTATATATTTAAGTATTATTACTTATATACAGTACTTGCCTAACTGACAGGAGAGGTATTTTGATTGACATGCACGCTGACCAACTACGCAACTCAATGAATGACCAAGTCGGACATGAAACTTGCAATTAGGAATTTGTTAGAAAACGAAACAAAAGTACTCTATACAGGTCTTGTAAATGTGTCAAATTACTAGGCTATGGGTACTACTTAATTAAATAAATATTTAATTTTAAATTAGTGAATAAAGCAGCACACAGCGTCGCACCGAAAAGTACAAGAGGCGACGGGCTAAGACGTCCTGTGGACTCACTTGAAACCGATGATGTTTGGGTGCTTGAGCTTTCGCAGGTGCTTGATGTCCGTCTCCTTTTGCTCGCGCACCTTCTTAATGGCCACGTCCTCCGAGCGGAACTTGCCCAGGAAGACGGCCCCCTGTGCCCCGCTGCCCAGCCACTGCAGCTCAGCGATCTCCTCAAACGGTACTTCCCACATGTCTGGTGACACACAGGAGACTGGTCAGTAACGGTTAGACAGATGTAACTTACATTAACATATTGAATATCGGATAACGTTTGAACAGGTTACATTGGTACAATTAGCCTGACTTTAGAACATTCAGTTGCACATATGTATGGTAACTCTTCTATTGCACCTTTAATTGGAAATGTGTCTTCTCAGGTAAATGAGAGCTCCACATATCAGTTAAGGCCATTTTCTGTACAGAACATCGGATCTCAAGACTCGCTCATCCCAGTTTCGACTGTTCTTCTGTCCTGGTACCACAGTGGTGGAACGAGCGTCCGGCGATAGCCAGGACTGCTGAAACACTACCCGTCCTCCTCAAGAGACTCAAGACGCACCTCTACATTATCCACTAGTGACCTTAGCACTCGCACCTATCTCAAGTGTCTTCTTCGAGTGCCCCTTTCGTCGTCTCTCTGCGCTCGTTTATTAAAAGAAATACAAGTATTTTTCCGCTCTTATGTATGAAACACTTTATTATTTAGCCAATGAGCAAATGTATTATGACGATTTAATGATATATTGACGTAGTAGTAGGCACGGTGTCAAGATGCTGTTTTAACTATTCTAATAGTGTTGTTTGCTTACAATCGCTGGTGTATTCTTAGTCTTAATGTCTTTCACCTATAGTACAGCCACACAGCAGCTTAGTGTTGCTAGTAAACAAATCAACTGAACACATTCGGCCGTGAAAGACAGAAAGCATTTCAAGCGCTCAGATGTCAAAATGCTTCCTGTCCAAGCCTGGGTATGTGCTCATGAACATGTGTGTGTGTGGGGGAAACTGAATAGCAGCAGTAGCAACAACCACCCATCTGTGGATTCAAGTATGCCAGCTGACCGGACCACAACGCCCAACCCAGTTCTGCCTTATTGCGTCCAGCCTGTACAGGCGACACCGGACCTTTGGCCCGACCCCGACTGAGAGCGACAGCTGCGTAGATTCACAAAGGGGCATCGCGACTAAGGAAGGGCTATTCGATTACGGTTTCAGTGTACAGTGGGAGAAGTGGACGAGGCGGTTGAGGCGGATATCTTAGCGGCCCTGCGGCTGTGCAGAAGAACTGCAACGCGCGCCGGCGGCTAGCTAACCTTGCTGCTGTAGCTTGTACTCTGTTGAGTAGCTCTTCCCGATGATGTTCCACACTGGTCGCAGGCAGCCGAAAAGACCCTCGAAGAAGCCCCCTGAGCCAGGCCCGGCTCTGTGGAAGTGCAGCTTAATGTCGTCGGGGTGGTGGGGGTGATGCTGCCGTCTCCCCCCGTCACTGTGGCTCAAGGGACAGTCCCCTGGGTCTCCCGTGCAATCCTCCCCGTCGCTGCCACCCCCCCTGTGGTCACATGACGCCGGGGACGTGGCCTCCTCCTGCTCCTGGAGCTGGAGCACGCTGTTGTCAAAGTGCCCCCCTTCGCTCCGCGTCGAGTCCACGCTCAGGCCCGCGCTCGGCGGGCTCAGGCCCCCGAGGGCGGGGTCCTCGTCCTGGCCGGGAAGCTGCAGCGGGAAGGGCCGGTGCGCGTGCGGGTGGGCAAGCTCTGTGATGATCCGCGGGGCGGGGTTAGGGGGCGGGCCCTGTGACTGAGGAACGGGAGCGTTGGATTTCTTGGCGGCGTCCCCGCTGGCCACGGTGAGCTTCAGCTCCTCCTTCAGCTTACCCACCAGCAGGCTGGGGCAGGACGTCCACGACAGCACCTCAGGGGAGCTACCCATGGTGCCGTGCATGTGCGCACGTGCGCTGCTGGAGGGTGGCGAGAGGGTTGGGGCTCTAACACGGGGTGTCGACCCAGCGATGCAATGCACCTGCAGGACAGAGAGGGAGGAAGATGGCATTACAAAAGGAGATGTAGCTTTCATGTTCTGTGAGAACATGTGCTCTGGCTGAGAGCCCCTGCCTATCATGTACAGTACTGTGATATAGATGTTGGCAGCAGCACAACATATTCGGACCAATCGGGACCCATTTTCATGCCCGTGAATCACATGAATTCTTTGCAATGCGTAGACCAGAGGAACGGAACAGAGGAGGTGGTTGTGGGGTTTAGGGTTCATTATTCTTTAGCTAGCTCTCAACTCTCAAATCCTACCTAAAGCAGTTTTAACTGCTGCATATAATAACAGTTTTATTTGCTAGCAGTTTTGAAATTATTGTTCTTCCTAAAGCCAAACCAACAATATTACATGTGATTGGATTTGGACAGCTGTCTTTCCTATGTGTACCTATCTGTACACTGGGGAAAAACACTTCAAGGACAACAGGCTGTATAATCTGCCTTGCCAACATTGACAAAGACACCTCTCAGTTGATTTCTGCAATGGCCTGATGAAATAAATGAGTTGCTTTTCTTAAGTAACCTGCTGATTTAACTCAATTATGTACAGTACTACTGTCTATATGTAAGAACACTTGCACGATGGAAGATAGAGGGGCAATGCATACTGTGATAAACAGGAGCTAATTGCCACGGTCCAACATTATAGCCACAAACACAATCAATTAAAATAATAATTGTGATTCTACACACTGGTGTGAGAGAATCTAGAAACAAGCTACTTGAAATGCCTCTAGTATACATTATAGAGTATGAGTTAGTGAATGAAAGGCCATAGTATGAATACTTTATACTGCAGTTCTAAAGGATTCAGGGTCTGAGCTGATTTGACCATTTGCCTATGGTGAATGCAGCGCTAGATCCGGGCTGTGTATAATGAGTGCTGAGAGTGAAACATCTGGCGCGCACAGCCATTCTCTCTGCGTAACTCAGACAGGTCCAGCCTTGGCCATCACATACACAGAGCCAACCGCACCAGCTATCCTACAATCCCTGACCCACCGGGAGAAAAAGCCACACTGCCCCAATCTGCCTGTAGTTACTGCGGAACCAGAGGCTTTCCTAAAGGATGATTATTCTAAAAATGGAGGTACAGAGAGGTCATTCTTAGTGGGATACTGTGTGATGGGATGACAGCCCAGACCGTCGGTGCCCCAAGCGCAGCACACCGGCACTGCACAGGTATATGGACAGTAGGCCAAAGACGAGTGAGTGTGCTAAATTGTTTCACAGTGACAGCTGTACATACTGTATGGATCTACCAGGGATGGGAATGTACAGCCCTATGCCAGCGAGTGGATCCTGCGGAGCATTGCTACTGTCCGACGCTGTTTATGCTGATGTATGATGGCCTGTAATGCAGTGTATTTTCAACCGCTGTGCTGTTCGTTTAAAACTAGTCGCTGTGCCACACAGTGTTTTCACAGAAACAATCCTTTATCCAAGGTGACTGGCTGTGCTCGTTTTCCAGGCCAGAAAAACCTAACCCGAAGCAGTGGATCGATCTCCGTGTAAACGATCCACGATTACCCCCCCGCCCCACCTGATCTCTTAACCTTTGAGGACACTCTGAAATCCAACCGAGTCGGAATGTGAACCGGAGGGCTTTGAGGAGGCCAGAGAGTGAAGGAGCGCACACCCTGTACATCGGGGGGAGCAGGGGAGCAGGGGACAGAGACAACCCCAGAGGAGCTCAGTGTTGTGGCCCTGGATAACGTGTGGGAAGAGGGCAGTCCAATCCATCACTGTGTGTGTATTTAGAGCCCTCTGTATGGACCACTGCCACGAGTGCACCTTCATGTCCACATGACCACGATCAAGCTCAGCACATCGATCACATGACTACCAGCCTGGACTCTGGACTGGTTCATTTGCGTGTGTGTACACTACACAGCACACGTATGCCCTTGCGACGTGTGTGGGCGCGTTCGTGTGTACATGATAAAGTACATGTGTGTCCGTGCGTGTGTGTGTGTGAACTATACAGTACACGTATGTCCGTGCGTGTACACACACACACTATACATTACACGCATGTTCGTGCGTGTGTGTGTGTGCAAACTATACAGTACGTGTATGCCTGTGTATGCGTCTACACTACAGAGTACACATATGCCCTTGCGTGTGTGTGGGTGCGTGTACACTCTATAAAGTACATGTACGTATGTACGTGCGTGTGTGTATACGGTATACAGTACAAGTATGTCTGTGCGTGATTTCTTGCATGCGCGTGCGTATGTGCGCGCACCACACAGTACATGCATGGCTGTGCGTGTGCACACTGTATAGTACACACATGTGCGTGCACTAGGGGGTAACCTGAGCGCTGTGGGAGTAGAGTGCTTGCCAGGAGCTCATCTATAATGCAGGCCTGTCTCAGCAGACTGCTGAGAGTGCAGGGGAAGGAGATCTCGCTCTCTCTCTCTCTCTAATAAATCCAGGCCTTCCATAGCCTGCCCGATAGCCGAGCCGCGCTGTAATTCCACCCCGCAGGAGCTCCTTGGACTTCTGACATGGAGGGCCCACAGCGGATGGTTGCATGGGCGTGGCTGCATACGAATACATGCCATGCCTCCACAGTGAAACATATACTATACGGGCTACTGTAAACCCAATTATAGCAACTACAAACACAATTGTGTTCCTTCCTGGTAAATTACTGCACATCACATATACTCAGCATTATCTATTATTTACTGTACTGTCTTTTCAATTAACCAGAATCACCCCTCAGGGATTAATAAAGCAATGCAGTACCTTATCATTGTATTGCATTTGGGTAGCGGTGACAGACGTTAATCTCTCCACTTAATACATGGCCTCCTGTATTATGCTCACAGGTAGAATAGAAGGAGAATAGGAAAATGGCCTCTTGCTCCATAATTAATCACTAATGCAAGACCTGTGTGGACACAGAAATCCCTATGAATAATGTCTGTACTGGGGCAACAAAAGGCAGTGGTGTGGTTTACAAAGTTATTTATTTACAGGCCTTGCTGTAAGTGACCACGCACCCTGTTTGGAAAAGAAGATAACAGCTGAAAGAAATGGACAGTTTACACAAAGCGTGGCCAAAATAGGGTGTGTGCGTGGGGGAGAGAGAGAGATAGATTTATTGTGGGCTGATCCTATAATCTCTCTACAGAGCTCTAGAGAGGGCCTGTACAAACACAGACGCCCCCCCCCCCCTTCAGCATTGCACACACTTGCCTTCATGCGATTCCTCCTGGCCCCGCCCGACAAGCCCCTACAATAGATACATGGTGGCCTTTATTATAAAGACACATCATGGCTGCGGGTGCTGGCATTCATACAGAATTGTACATATGAGGGAGGGTTTGTGTGCGTTTCTATATAGCAGCTGAGGTTTATGGGGCAATCATGTTCCAATAACACACACGCACTGTGCTATAGCAACTCAATAACTGAAAAAGAGCAAGACTTAAGCACACTGAAGCCTTGATGTTAACTAAAAGTAGATGTGCGCACAGACTACAGTAGATGTGCGCACAAAACACACACACGCAATGTGTGTGTCTATCTGCTCTCCTCATTAGGAAAAGCCCTGCTGAGCCACACAGGGGGGGACCCTCTGTATTTAACAGCTGCTCCACCAACAAAGAACCAATTGACACCGCACCCTGGCCCTTCACTCAGGCGTTGCCATGTCAACACAGCATCCATCCTGACCTTCTGCTCCCAGTCTCACTCTGCCTCCTCTTGAGACAACATCCACCCCCAAGGTCTGGAGGAGGGGCCACAAGCTTATCAGACGCAGACGGCATGCAAGAAACAAGTGAGCTTTCTTCATGCTTATTATTATTAATTAGTCAGAGCTCCATTTAGAAAGCAAGCATGGGGTAAATTGTAAACGAAGTACATTCATAACATTTATATAGATAATTACTGCAACAAAATGCCATGCAGTATACGCTGTCCACCTACAGTACAGCAAGCCGTCTTGACTGTTTTGATAATTTTTCAAATCAAATCACATTCAAAACATACTGAAGTCAATGAGTGAGAAAGTGACTCCTGCACCACGTGTGACTGTGCATGAAAGCCATGTACAGGCAGTCCAGCTCAGGTACACAACGCCTATCTAGTATCACTGAGTCAGCAAATATGCTTCCATCCTTAGTGACATAACTGACATCCAACCATACTAGTTCAAAATGATATTCAAAATGGCAAGCACCACTCAATGAATTAATCACATAAGTAAAGTACAAAGGAATATTAGAAGGGAAAAAGGCTGAGAGGAGAAGGCTTTCCCTAATCACTAGTCGATGTGGTTGGATAGGAACTGGGACACCATGGTATCTGTGCTTTTCCTGCCAGGCCAAAGCAGACTATGGACCCACTCTCTGGATGATCACCAGGCATGTGGAACATTTGGCTGCTTTTCAACCAGTTATCAGAAAAGTACGTTGCGACACCAAACAGACCAACACAGGAATTCAAACAAAACTCAATGTTGCATGTGAAATGTCTGAATCATCAGAGGTTTCTTCAAACCACGGAAGATTAGACTCAGGACTTTACAGGTGAGTGAAAACAGTAACATGGCAGGGCCACACTCGCATGTAAAAAAGTAAACATGTTATATAATTCTCCATTCCTGTTCTGCCTGCCACTGGTGACACACCTCATACAAAATAATGCATAGCCTACTCTACTGTCTCTGAAAATGCAAAGGGATGGAATAAAACAATTAATACTATAGCCAACTGATAAATCTGTCCCAGGCATTATAGAGGCACATTATAGCCATTTGTTGATTGACGTGATTTTGACATTTAAGAATAACAATAATAGCACCGAACTATATCGTCATCTGTTCTTCAGAGTGCTGCTACAGCAGCAGAAGGCAACTCCTGTCAGCTGAGAACAGGAGACAGGCTACAACTCGCAAAGGCCACCAAAATTGGAAAATTAAAGAAAAACGTTACCTGGTCTGACGAGTATCGATTTCAGCCGCGACATTCAGACATGGTCGGGTCAGAATTTGCCGTAGACAACATGAAAGCACGGGTCAAACCTGCCTTACAGTTCAGGCAGGCGGTGCAATGGTGTGGGGGATGCTTTCTTGGCACACGTTGGGCCCCTCAATACCAATTGAGCATCATTTAAACGCACGACAGCCTGCATATTGTTGCTGACCGTGTCCATCCCTTTATGAGCACAGTGTACCATCTTCTGATGGCTACTTGCAGCAGGATAATGCACCATGTGACAAAGATCAAATCCTCTCAAACTGCTTATTGCACTCCGACGGCCTCCACAGTCACCACACCTCGGTCCAATAGAACACCTCTGGGATGTGGTGGAACGGGAGATTCACATCACGGATGTGCAGCACACACATCTGAAGCAACTGTGCGATGCCATCATGTCAGTATGGGCCAGAATATCTGAGGAATGTTTAGAACACCTTGTTGAAAAGTATACCATGAAGAATAAAGACAGTTCTGAAGGCAAAAGGGGGTCAAACCCGGTACTAGCAAGGTGTACCTAATAAAGTGGCCAGTGACTGTGCATGTATATGAAGACAGCACACTATTGTTCAAACAGATAACTAGCCAATCTATAAAAACACAAGCGTAAACCAGAATAAAGTATTCTGGTTGCAACTCAAAATAAGGTTTAAACATTAAGAGAATAGTGATTAAGTCAATTTTCTCTCTGTCCACTCACTCCCTCGTGAACCTAAATACTCTTAACCGGTCCCAGCCAGAACTAGATCAAAAAATGGAATGCAAGTGTGTGTGCCATGGACACGTCTCTCACACACACACACATTCTCCCGGCCACGTCCATACGGCTGCAGCCATCCAGGAAGGACGAGCGGCCGAAGTCAACAGCCTCCCATAACGCTGAGCTACATAATGTGCAGCTGCCACGCATGTGCACGCCTTCAAATCCCCCTCAAGTGGGATTGTTTCCGGCCTGGCTTTGGTCCCCCCCCCCCCCCCCTCGCTCGCATCAATCCACACACACACACATTATACTGTAGAGTGCTCCTGAGTACTTACAATACTAACCGGATCCACCGGGTTGGATTATATGGCGACAGATGGAGATGGAGCAAATGAAGGAAGTGAAAGGTGGAGAGCGACAGCTAGCATGGGAAGAGAGAAATGTTAAGGAATGGGGAGAGAGAGAGAGAGAGAGAGAGAGAAGGCTAGCGGCTTCTATTCTGCGTGCTGTGGCTGCTAGCACTAGCTAGCTAGATACGGTACTGGTGTGGAAGAGGCTCCCACAGTGACAACAAAGGACACAAGAGGAACCGGCTCCATGTGAAGTGGGCCTGCCGGCCCTGCACGACCAGGAGCGTGCGTGTACACACACACACACACACACACACACACACGCACGCACACACGCACGCACAACAGATCGGACCAGCTGCTGCCACAACAGTGTGCTTCTTTAATGGGGGCCGCCTGCTGGAGCGTCCAACAATGAGGAGAGGAGCGGGGGACAGACACAATAAGCGACTCAGCAGACAAACGGCTGATATTGCAGGAGGCTGGCCGCGACTGACACTGACTGACTGACCATTTTTAACGGCGGCCACGCAGAAGAGGCAAAGAAAATCTAAAGGAGCGGTGCTGAGGCTGGCATGAGAGAGAGTCTAGTGTAAAGCAAAAAACATCCAAACAATAAAAACACAGTGAATCAATACCCATTAACCCATTCATCCGCTTACAGGGGAAGGTCCGGTACTATACCTTTGCTTGCCTTCTAAAAACCACAACATGAGTCTCCCATATGTCACAAGTCTCCACCACTAAACGGCACATGCCCTAAAATAAATAAACCCCATGAAGCAAACAGGAAGGTAGAGCAACCCCCCCCCCCCCATCCCTCGACCATCTAGAGCCCTGCTGCCAGCTACTCATCCTGCACAGTTACATAAACACACTTAGTTGCAGAGGACAGAGGTACACACACACACACACACACACACGAGAACAGTCCTGCTGTCACCATGACTAAATACAGAATGAGAGAAAGAAGAGAAATTATTAGAAATAGATAAGTCGAATATGAATGTGGTGTGTGTGTGTGTGTGCGTGTGTGTGTGTGTGTTGCGCTGTTGGCTAGCGTGCGTCACAGATTTACCGTTGCCCTGCAGACGCATGTGGTACACGTGTGCCCCAGAAACGCCCGTCCTTCCTGTCCAACAGCTAGCGTGCTAACAGTTAGCATGCCATGCAGAGCTCAGAGTATTTAAAAGGGAGCTAGGGGCAGTTGAGGGATGTGTGTGTGTGTGTGTGTGTGTGTGTGTGGGAAGGAAAAGGGGGAGGGTGGGGGGTTAGATACCCTTACTTCCACCTGTCCTTCATCAGAGGGCACAGAGAAGTACCGCATCAAACACCAGGCAGCAGAATCACCACCGTCACCAGCACCATCATCCCTGGCTGAACACTGCCTGAGCCAGAAATAGCTTCCGTGCACGCCCGCAGCAGCGGCAGCCTGCCGTTGAGTGCGTAGGCGGCCGCTGAACAAACACATTGCAACTTGATGTCACGCGTTTACATACAGTGGCGGGATAAATACTGAGGAGAGAGGGGTGAACGCGCGTGCACGTTTCAGCGTGCACAGCCGTGACATGACGCCACACACACACACACACACACACCCACACACACACACCATACAGCACGTTACTCACAGCAGTCAGAGCTCAGGCGCATGGTCCATCCAGGAGCTCTGGGACAGAAGCGACGACAATAACTACAAAACAAAACACATAGCCCAAGAACCAAAACTAAAATAAATAAACCAGCAACCACTAGTCAAGCGGGGGGAAACCCTGTGCACGGACTGACACGAGAGAGCATGAGAGAGATAGAGAGAGACAGAGGGGAAGAAAGACATTCCACTGAGTCCCGCAGCAGCAAGGCTGTGAGTGGGCCGAGGCGTCACCGGCTGCTGCACGCGTCACGCTTTTCATGAATGGAGCCGCCTGGCGCAGAGGGGGAGGGAGGGGGCTCCTTAACATGCCTCCCACCGAGAAGGGGAACAGAGGGGGCGGAGAGGAGATGAGAAAGGGGAGGTAGGGGGGTGGGGGTTCAAAGCAGTGCTTGCTATAGCCCGGTGGGTTAGGCTGTGATGGCGTCCAGCTCTCTGCAAGTAGGACGTGCTCCTTTTCCGCAGAGCAGTAAATATTGTCTTGCTGAATCGCTAGCATTTGGGTCGACACCATCCCAAAATGTATTGCATTTTCATTGACGATTACGTCGCTCGTTATATTATTAAGTGCTCATTATTGTCTGCTATATGCACCAGTGTATTACTAGCATGCATAATGACAGTGTTTTGGTTATATCCTCTCTAGGAAGGATATTACCAAAGAACTATCTTATGAAGAAAAATAAAACAAAACAGCTAATCTATTTCCACTCTCAGGTAGCCTACTACTTACTGTCAGTAGCAGTTTATCAAAAAAATTTAGTTTATTTTTGTACTGGCACATGAAAATGTATAATGTGTGTCGTCTAATACCTGTCTAGCATCTATCTAGTCTGTAGATGCCCTTACAACTCTCTCATTTAAGCTACAGTCAAAACACATGCGTTTGTTGTTCCATGGTTCCCCTAGTGTGTCTTTGTACAGAGGGAAGCTCGCCGTGAGACAATATCATTCCCTAGATTCTGTAGAGTCACTGCATCATGCATGCGGTTTTAAAGAGGCAGTGATATTCAGAGATAAGACTCAAAAAGTCACCCTCGGCGTCCTCAGAGGACAGTCCTTTAGTATTTCCACTAAAACGTTAGTTAATATCTCTCTCGCACTTAAGCCATCATAATTAAAACAGTAGAGCGGTAAAAAGAGGTTGGGGGGTGGGTGGTAAAAACTCCTTTGTACAGTATGTCTAGCTAAGCTAACACACACAGATTTATACATGTGTGTGTGTGTGTGTACGTGTGTGTGAACTGACCTGCTAAGAGCTTTCTGAGCATCTCATAGAGGGCCTTGCTGTGTTCTGGGCCGCGCATCTACACGCAACACCTTCTGGCCTGCACACGACACACAGACAAAGAGGAGCGTCTCACACCAAACCCCATGCACACTGAATGCAGCGCTTACAGTTCAGACAGCAATAACAATAGGTGAGAGAGACCAGACATGAAATGCTACTACCACCACCGCCATCTCCATCACGTGGGAAGGAGATGGGTGGGGAGAGTAATGGAGATGGAGACAGGAAGGGATGGGGTCTCCAAGGATCCTGGTCGGGGGTGGGGCGGTGTGGGGAACAGATGCTCCATCCCATCCTCTTATTACAGCCAGACCTCTGGGGGTGAGGGGCCCAGTGATTGAGGGTTGACGTAGGGGAGATTGAATGGGTGGTTGGGTGGGTGGGGGAGGGTGTGTGAAAAAGGAGAGCACGTTTGCGTGAAATGTGTGTCTTCCAGCAACACCCCAGCAGGGAGCCGGAGATAGAGGAGGTTCGACCCCCCCCCCCACACACACACACACACCATCCTACAATGAAGCAGAAGCCTTCTCATATACAGTATATAAATGGCGTGAAACAACATTCTACTGAGTCACAGTGCAGATGGCTAGTGACGCTGGCTCCAATAGGCCTGACATAAAGACTGTTGGCTCACTGTCAGAGCCTTAAACATGCTTGCCATTTATGTAGTTTACTTATTTGGATAACAATAATTATGTGTAAATGTACAATTTAGTCATTTTACAAAGTAGGTTCAAGTAATATAGTCCATGCCCCATCTAAATTGCACAATATTTACCAAAAGTCCTGCATTAGGTTATAATACAACGATGTATCATAGTGTCAGTCCAAACAGCAGAGATTATACATTAGTAGGTGCCCTTTCAGAATATAGCGTAAAACTATATGACTAGGCCTGTCCCTTTCTCCCTGTGCAATAATACTTGGGGAAATCCCCTGAAATAATTATTCTAGTTGAACATTGAGCGGTGAAGCTGATAGGAAGATCAAGTCGAGTCAATTTTATTTATATAGTAATGTAAATGTAAATATAGCCCTTATATAGATATTGAATACAGAGGCAGAAAATTCAAACAGGTTCAACTAGTAGTTTGCTTTGCATTATTCTCCATAAATCTCCAAAGGTCAAGATATCGCAAGGTGTTCTATGGAAACAATAGTAGCGGTGAAATCCTACTGTCTCCCAAAATCAGGGTAGGCTACTTGTTTTAAACCAAACCAATAAAGGAAATGCTGAAGAAACCGCAGAGGACTGTATAACAGACGTTAGACACCAATGTTATAATGGCATTTTAAAGGTATTCATATGCTGACCTGGTGCTGCAAACTGATGCTCACAACTAGGTGTCTAAAAAAACACTAACATTTGAATTAACTGTATTTAGGTCTAGTTTATATATTTAACAACATGATCTATTGTTTGCCCTACATGTAACTTCCGGACTGTGTTAATATGATTGAAAAGAAATGTCAAGCCATAAAAATACAAAACCTTCTCACCTCAGTTTTACGATGTAGTCAAACCTGTGTCTCACCTCCTCATGCACACACACACTGCACCAGCCAGTCAGCCCATGTACACAGAGCTGACTAGATTTGCCTTCCGAGAGCAGTGGGAATGTAAGCTGCTCTGGCCTAGCTCTGTTACACATGCTCATTACTATTTCACCAGCAACGGAACAGCAGCAATGACAGCTCCTGTGTCTCCCACATGAATAAGAGAAAATGGCACACGCTTAAGAGTGGTTTACCTTTCCTATCTACCATAGCATGCAGGGGTCACGTACAGACTGACATACACGTGACTTGAAAGAAGGCCATATAGCAAATACAACTCTTGTCATGTGACTGAGAGAAGAGAAAAAAAAACAGTCAAGTTTCCCCCCTAAAAATTAAACATGGATAGCCAAATGTTCTGAATATCCAGATTATAGCCTATATAAAAGGCAACAACCTACATCATTTTGACTCTCCTCTAAATATTAGAACAAATAAAACAAGGTATAGGCTACAACAACACAAATATACCATATGAAGGGCAGGACAGAACATTATCACACACAAATTGTTTGTTAATTATTTTGTCTTTTTTCTTGTAATTATAGTACATTTTAAAATAACTATGTTAATGGTACAGTATGTGCAATTGGTATAAAGCCCTTCAATACAATCTAAACATTTCTAGACAGATGGACAGGTGAAACTGGGTGGGTCTCGGGAATGTGCTGCTGACTCGACAGACGAGGATCAAGATGGCTGAAAAGAAACAGGCCAAGGAAGGAAGGAAGAAAGAAAGAAAGAAAGAAAGAAAGAAAGAAAGAAATATATATATATAGAGATAGAGAGAGAGAGAGAGAGAGAGGGAGAGTGTTAGTTAGTTATACAGATGAGTGAGCACTGCGCTTAGTCTCCTCAAGGACAAACAACGCTTGTGAGATTAGCGTGCGTGGCCCGCCAACAGCAGCGGGACTTACATAACAACGTCCACGGCACAATGCTCCACTCTCTCATCTCAACCTATCCCTGCCTCTGTTCTATCATTCAGGGTAGGCTGTAGGAGAGGACAGAACACACACACACACCTTATGGGATGAGGGGAGAGGTAAAAATACAGGACACTGCAGCAGGGCTTAGCTAACATCAAGTGTCTGAAGGGCTGTGCTGTCCCTGCCTCCTTGCTCCGGGTTAGGAGGCTGGGTAGGGGTCAGAGATGACAGGAGTTGAGGGGAAACATCCTGGGGCGTTGTGTGTGTGTGTGTGAGTCAGGGTCTTACTGACGTCCTCTGTCTGCATCCTACCAAGATAGAGAAGATGGGACACAAAGTATAAAGTGAAATGAGACAGAGAGAGAGAGAGAGAGAGAGAGAGAGGGGATTATGGAGGAGGGGGCAGGGTGGCAGGTGGCGATGGTCAGGATGAGATTTCCACCATGGGGCGGGGGGTGCCTACCCACTGCTGAGCACTGGAGGGGGGTGGGAGGTTGGAGGGGAAGTGCATGGTGAAGTCAACAGGTCAGAGCAGTGGGGTTCAGGGCCCCCAGTGGCTGGGATTGGGGGAGGGAGGGGGGGTAGTATGAGAGTGCAACATAAAATGTAATTTCACAATTTAAAAGCTGATGCCATCAATACAATGTGCTTAGAGGTTTTGGCTTGTTTAGGAATGTCAATGCTGTGCTATGCTGTGAATCGGTGGCATGGGGTCCATAACGCTGCATAGAGCATGAGGGGAGAGGCGAGGGCCAAGGCCACAGCAAATAAACAGACAGAAATACACAGACACATTTCGACATGTCCTGTAAAATGGCAATACAGTAGACCTACATTTTTTACAGATCAACTTTAATGAAGCCATTGACATCTCAAGATCACGAAACAAAGGAATGAGCATTCATAATTTAAAAAGGTTGACAGAACATGACATGCTCTTCTTGGGGGTTCACTGCTATGAAAGTAAGATGTGACCCGTAGTATAGGCTACTACTGTCCATGGCTAGGATTAGAGAGTTTAGAGAAGCCACCTGCATGACTGACTGCTATGTCAGTGACTTACTGCGTCCTGTATCTACACCAGCAGAAGCACCCACTAACTGTTTATTGTCCCTCTTGTGACGCTTACAGCTCCCACCCTCTCTACTCCACACTCACAGATGATAACTAAGATGTGTGGGTTCCCTTGACAACTGGACACACATGTTGCTATGCAACCCACTCACCCAGGGTGGCCAATGCCTTAAGGACAAACGCACATATGTCTGGAGGATGAAAGGCAAAATCAAATACCATATTAGCCGTTGTCACGAGAACCAATGCCAATGATTCCTTTTAGCATATTTTCATTAATCGGGGAATGTGTTTTAAAAACACAATTTCATTATTACTGATCTAGCTAGGCCTAATGATGAAATATGCATGATGAATCATTTATAAAGACATAGTAGGCTACTGTAAAGTATAACAATTACTTGCTGAAGTCATATTCAAATGTACTGTACAAGCACAACATCAACTCACACATGGCAATAGCTCTATAGTGAGACACTATTTGACACGGTTTTGATTCTGGGACCTGGGCTACAGCCCCAGACAGCACGGTAACGTCTGTTCACGTGCCATACGGCTGGTATTAGGTGGCATGCAGTAATTAAGAGCACAAAGAATACCTGAGAGGTGTAGCCTTTAACACAATGCGTGTGGGGGACAGCGCTTGGCTGATTGGGTAGCGCTTGACCTGTAACTACACCCTGCTGCGCTCAGCTGATAGACAAACACACGTAGTGGGAGCTGTAAGCCATTACCGACACATGTGGTAGTGGAAATGTTTCACAGCTGTGCTGAGAGGAACAACCTACAGAAGGCCTACCTCCTCCTGACAGCATACAGCATCTAGGCGTCAAACATGACACAGTTTACTGTCAAATCTTAGGCCAGGAAGAAAAGCGGCTCTTTTGCTGCTACCTGATCTGTGCAGACTCCTGTAAATATTATTAACATAATGGGTTATACTGTACCTACAATTATAGGCCACACCATACACTTTACTCACTTAGCCCAGAATAAAAAGATAGCCTATACCATAATGGGCATTTTTAGTCTACTGTAGGCATGATACATAGCAACATACTTGCTTTCTGTACAGTAATGTGATATACATGGTATGCATTTTATAATGCTTAATACCCGTAGTCAAAAAAGCTTTTCTCAAAAAATAAATCAATTTTGTTTAGTTCCATGGTGACTTGCAAATATACATTATGAGAGAAATATACACGTTTACAAGCTACTGAAATAGGCTACTGTTACACTGAAGTAAACTAGTAATGTTAATGGACTGGACAGCCAGCTGCCACACAGTACGGTAGCCTAACGCAACCCGGTCGCAACTCCAATGAGCCACCTCTGCAAATTAGACTAGGCTACCTGCTACATCCCCCACTCTAACTAAAAGATTTCTCACAGCGTGAGGAAAGGTATATGTTAGATAGCAGCATACCATTAAACTGAACATCAACTAAGAAAAAATACCTTTCATGATGCTTCGTTGAAAATATCTCGCGTTCTTCTTGCTCGATCCGTCTATTTACTGTCAAAATCCAATGGTTTAATCCAGTCATGTGAGCGTCAACGTCACGTCCGGACTCTCCTACCCATACACCTGTAACCCCTGCGGGTACAGTAGCGCGCAATGTGGATACAGATGGAACAAACACTCATGACAGTGCACCAATTATGTAGCTTGTTTTCTACTAATCTTTCAACTTTTTATGTTTTCTTTTTTTACTAAATAAAAGATGCGTGATATGATAGAATGGTTACACCAGAAAACTACTGAAACACAGGTTAACATTTGTATGCAGTCAAAATATAGCCTATTTTAATATTAATTTATAAAAACAAAAATTAAATAATTATAATATACAGGTGTCAACTATGTAGGCCTACGTTTCATGGCAATTTGTTGACTGGTAAACTTGATGTGAGAGCAATGTTACTAAATTGATTCGGCCAGAATCTTTTTTTCTTATAGCCTACTCTAAGTGATCTTGAGTTTTTTCATTGAGAGTTAATTTGTTGCAGGGCTTTGGCTGACTGGAATAACCCGGTGAGACAAAATTGGGTTGCATACTGTACAGTCACTGTTTGTAGTGTAGTAGTTTAGCCATTACGTTCTGTGGTTTCCACTGTATGAATATAGCTGTAGCATATCTAGCCTATAAGTGATAGCCATATATCAAGTCCCAGCCGGCTGCTGTAGTCTTATCTATTTATAATCTGGGTCCCTTTTCCCATTTAGTTGCTCTGGTATGGTGGCAATACAACACCCTGTTCTCTGATGTAGGCTAGCTACGCAATGCTTATTAAGGTAAATATACAAAATATAAATTCCATTTGTTTTTAACGTCTTTCAAATCAAGCAGCCACGACAAAAAAAATTACTTTCTAAATGCTGTCCTCTAGTGGTCAATGGTGGTAACATTTAAATAATAGGTAAGAACATGACGGTTGGCATCTATCAGTAGATGTTAGGTTTATTTGTCTTCCTCTAAAGCCTACGTTATTATGTATCATATTAGTCAATATTGTAATAAAGATATGTCAAGCTATGATTTTTAATATTTGCATTTATAATTAGTCAAAACAATATTGAAATGCTACTGTACAGAACCGATCGTTTTCTTTCAGATGCTTTGCACCTGGTGGGAGTGGTCAGAAAAACGTATGCGGATATACTGTTACCATGGTAACAATAAAGCCATAGCAGGCTTACTGTCTGGTACGTTCGTTACTAGCACGTTACGTAGCGGTCTACTGATACTTTAACTATTTTGTTTCAATTTGACCTCAACGCCATTAAGGTAATACCAATGCATTTGGTAATACATTCCACATCGGTGAGCTAGTTGTTTACAGTTAGGTAGCGGTGCATTTAACAAGGAACAAGCTAGCATGCATTTTCAGAGACCACATGATCAGTATTTCTGATCCGTAATTACAAAATAATAGTCCGGCTACCTGTACAGTAACGTACCGGTAACAGTTGTACCGTAGACTAAAAACTTAAACTAGGAGGTTAATCCACAACATAGACCAAATACATGTTTAAATATATTAATTTAGCAAATATATTGTAAATCAATATAGTTTTTATACACAAATTGTGGGTGATTGTTTTTCGCAGAACCGTCGACTGTTATTGCATTCCGCTTTGATTTTGAAAGTAAAATGTTGGTGTCCGGAAGTAATGTATATCAGCCTAACTTTGTGTAGCCGATATATATTCTGCATCTATATTTTTATTTAAACATCATTTGTGATTTTATATCTCGACCTGTAACAATTCGCCATTAAGACTTAATCCATTGCCAAACATTACGTACGTAAGCATGCAGTGTGTAAGCGTACTGCATGACTAATTTAGAAGAGACTTATGTTACCAACTTCTAGTTCTATTATTGAGAAGAATCATGTACGGTAGCTGGGCTCCGACCAGTTTTGTCTTTTTTTCCCAACGAAGGTTTTGAGGGGGTAGTCAGAATGTCAAATGATCTGGTTGGAGTCTGGGAGGTGGCACTAAGTGATGGAGTGCACCGAATAGAGTTTGAACATGGCACGACCACTGGAAAGAGAGTTATACACGTAGATGGAAAGGTAAAGTGGCATGCCATATGCTTCTTGAGAACTTATGTCCATGCTCTATCACGTTTGTGAATTTATACAAATGACTTTGTGTATTGTTCCAGGAAATATTAAGAAGAGACTGGATGTTCAAACTGGTGGGGAAGGAAACCTTCACTGTAGGCAACACAAACACCAAAGCAACCATTAATATTGATGCGGTGAGCGGTTTCGCCTACGAGTACACCTTGGAAATCAATGGTAAGAGCCTGAAGAAGTACATGGAGAATCGATCCAAGGTCACCAGTACATGGGTGCTCAACCTGGACGGCATCGACTGCAGGGTTGTCCTTGGTAAGCCAGTTATTCTCTGTACATTTATAATATGCAGGTAGGCAGGCCAGTATAGCATTGTATTACGTGTTGAGGTTTGTTGTACTGTAAACATAATTGTAAACATAATCAAAGTTGATTCAACCAGTTAAACTACGTATAAAACCACTCCCTTCACTCATAAAATGTTAGAGGACCTGTAGACCAGGGAATGGAATGTGATCATTGCACCTTCGCTTTTGATTCTTTCTTCTTATGTCAGAGGGAAGTTAAGATCATAACCGGTTTAAAGCCCTGGGCCATTTTCAGATTATATTATCATCTTGGAAAGATAATCACTAATCTCAAAAATGCCTCAACTGAAAATGATAAAGCAAGTTAATAACCACGAGTTTGCTGTATCTGTTCAGTCTCAGTGGTCCGTGTACTGTAGCCTACATACATTGTCCCCTACTGCTCTAGTGAAAAACAATGCATCACAGCTGTATGGCCTGCAGTGGCAGTGATCCAGGATAAAAGCACTGTGGCAGAAGTTCTTGTTTAACAACTGCAGTATAGATGTGTGCTCCATGTTAGAACTGCACAAACACAAGTAATAGGCCTAATCTCACATGTACTATGTTCCGTGTTGCAGAGCAAACACAAATGTTATGTGCAGTGAAAGCTTGTGTGTTGTTCTACTATTGTCTCTGTATACTGCATAGGCTTCTGTATATGTCACATACTATATTGTGATCAGCTCTTGTAACTGGCACTGGTCAAAATGCTTTCATTGTCATCTTTCATTTATTGACTGTTTCTTTTTGCCAGAGAAAGACACCATGGATATTTGGTGTAACGGTCAAAAAATGGAGACTGCGGTAAGTTTGATCGAACCAAAAGGTTGTCGAATATGTAGAATGGCACTGCATTTCCAACACTTAATTTCATTTAGAAATTTGTGAGGTGAACTTAATTTAAGAGGGCATATTATTATACTGACCTATTCGTAAACATAGAAAAAATATTCTGGTCCCTAATTTTTGATCCAGTAAAACATATACATAAAATCAATATAATAGTTCAAAATGTAGAACATTGCAGCTGTTTAGAGCATCTCCAGTGTTTGGGTGGTGTTTTTTCCACCGGCTACACTTATGTTGCTGTGTTTGTAGGGGGAATTTGTTGAAGACGGCACAGAGACACACTTCACACTCAGTGAGCACGACTGCTGCGTTAAGGCCGTGAGCAGTGGGAAGAGGCGGGACGGTATCATCCACACACTAATTGTGGATGGAACAGAGATTGCTGAGTGCACTGAATAAATGTCAGCACTTTCTTGATCAAATAAATGTGTGCTGACAAGATTTGATTACGGAGTGTATGAGTATTTACAGTTGTACAAGAGAAAAAGGCCATGAATCTTAATTCCCCACTACCCAGCTATTTTATCATGTAACAACTTTATATGCACAAGGGACATCCTTCTCTTTGACTGGTGTGTCTAGGCAAAATCCATATAGATTATATTTATAAATATAATGGAGGCCACATTGTTGCTTTCAGAATATGAGGGCATTTTCATTTCAACATAAAGGTAAGGTGAACTGTTTAGAATTCAGCCAGAAGCTTTATTAACCAGGGACCAGTTGATATAAAGAATGTGTCCTATGTTACGATGGATATTCAGCAAGCTGGTTCTGAATATATGTTTCTAAAGGAAGAGACTATTGTTTAAAAGTAATTTTCAAAAAAGAAATGGCTTGAAATTGCAAATAGGACAATCTGCTGCGCTGTTCCAGAAGAAACTATACTTAAATTATACCATGTTGACATACAGTATGGGTTTTCTCCTTCATGCTCTGGTCTAGATTGCAATGTGCCAGTATGTTTTTGTAGGTTGTTGTAGATGTAATGGCAGGTGTCAAAAAGGTGTTAAAAGCCATTTTGTCTTGTTTTCAATACATGTGAAGCATATACGGGCACTTTTTGACTAAATTATTTTTATTACAATTACATTTTGTTTGTGAGAAAACTGATCATTTTACTCATCCCATGTTGAAATTACATTTATGTACTATACATTATTTAATGTATTATGTAAAAGGATACATTTCACTCTTGTTTAAGATATGTTGTCATTTGTGTTGTTACTCACTGAATACTGTATGTGAGTATAAATGTACAATTAAAGTAAAATTAGTTTTGATATTAATTTTTTTATCAGATGCCAATATGTTTTAAGTGTTTAATCTGTCAGATTTTACTTTATTAAATCAACACATTCATTAAAGCAGGTTTCATCTTCGATCTTAACAGACATCAAAAACAATGACATTTTATAGCACAGTTGTACAATTTCAACACTATATTTCATATTTTAACCTATCAGATTTTATAACGAGGCATATGGAATAGCTCAACTGATTCGTCAGACAGAAAAGACTGATTTTAGAAATGAAATAATACATGTAGGATTGTGTTAGTGTATTTGTACATTTATAGTAATTGAATTACTGCAACAGAAAATATTAAGAGACCACTGCAGCAGTTTCAGATTTGTAATATTTATAAATGTCCATGTTTTACTTACATGACAAATTTAGTTTTCTATTTATATTTTAGAATTAATATTTGTATACATTTACAGTGTATTTGTGCTATTCCTTTTATTCTTTTTTTTATGTGCAGTGGCCTCTGAATTTCTTCCAGTGTATATGTGCTGCATCCTACTGTAGCTTTAATCTCTATTAACTATATAATGAATTATGCAAGTTAGTCAGGTGATACCAGAAGTAGAAGTGCAACCTTCTACTTCTTGCCAATGCTTTGGCAATGATGTTGCCTATTAAATGCATCTGATTTATCACATTACAACAGATTATTGCTGCTCTGGTTATACTACTTTAAAACCTAATTACATTACAAGTTACATTGATATGCAGTATTTTGTAAAAAACAGGGCTGTTCAAAATCAAAAACCTAAATAGTTTACATACTTACGTAAAGCAGTTTCTTCCAATGCACTTGCAGAATATCATTTCAAGTCAAAGCACATTGTACAACCAGATTTTAGCCACCTCGCTTAAAATAATACACATATAGTACATACATACAACCGGTTCTCTTAGTGCTCAGCATAAATACAAATTTCTCTCAGATTTATATAATATGGCTATAGTCTGCAGATATCTTAAGTAAAATAAATTTTCAACTCTTATTAGAATTTTGAAATAAGTTAGACTTCAAAGGGAAAAAACGGTTGCAATTATTCATATATGATGATTATTACAGAATGGAAACACTGGACTGTGTCTGCATCTTTTCGCAGATGATAATGTATTCGGGCAGGGCCTGGTACCCACTGAATATGACATGGGCACCGGTTCCTTCTACACTGTCGTACAGGATCAGTGGGTCTGTGCTCAATGCAGGGGGCACAATAAGACCTGGGAAGCCCTTGGTAGATTTTCCTGTAAGTACCTGGGCTTCTACAAAGTAGATGTACTTTTCTTTTGCCAGGTCCTTCCACACATGCATGGCCTCGTCGACAGTGTCAGCAAAATAGATGCCGTCACCATACTGTGGGTCTGTGCATGGCCAAAATAACAATTGTTATGTTGTTGCTACAATATCTCATTGCTAAGGTATGGAAATGACACCTGCATTCTCCATGACTATATGCCCCACTGTCTTGCAACAAAACTTCAAGCCAATGTTTTCAAATGTTTTTTATAATATTAAAAAACCTACCATCAGGTGGTGTGTACTCCCGCTGGAATCCAATATGGCTGACCATATTGCAGAACTGCGCAGATATGCGTTGGTACATTGTCTGAGCAGGGGCTGGTGAGTTTAGCTGTTTCTTCTTGAGCTCATAGAGATGTTTCAAAGTACGGTTCTCCACTTTCTCAACCTTTAAAATATAAAATATAAATCCTTAAAAGACAAGAGCAAGTGCTCAAGAAAAATATTTTGCCAATGAAGCACAGTACTACCCACAGACCATTTGCCAAATGTACACCATCTGTTGAACAAGTCTTATTTGTCAACCTAAAGGTTACTAACTTCTTTTTTGTTAGATTTCAGTGTCTCTTCCAACTACCTAGAGTAGGTTTAGAATATAACATGTAAATGTTGGATGACATTTACCTTGATAACCTGTAGTCCAGACATCATTAGCTTTTTTTTTCTTTCGGTAAACTCAGCAGTATGTCGTTCTACTGGCTTTCTTTCATAGGACACACTCTGAGACACTGTGGCCATATCATCCTGTTCCTCTCTGAGAAATGTCCTTTGGATTTGACAGAGCATATCCTCTACCTGCAACACAGCAACTGTGACATCCTCATGAAAATGCCCTTTTATTTGAATGCGAGCACAACCCTTCTCTAAGACCTCCACTATGGATACACCACTTTTGGTTTCACGGGATAGCTTCTGATATTCCTGCTCGCCAAAATGCTGGATGAAGTTGTTGCGGATAGTAACACAGTCGGAGGACCTAAAGAGGTCTTCCAGCCATCGCCTGGCCTCATGTGTTGTTTCAGCACTGATAGCACTCAGCCTGATCTTTGAAGGGGAACTCTCTCTGTTGCCAAAGTTGTCATGTTGTACTAATCCTGGAAGAGAGAACATAGTGTAATTTCTAGAGCAGCATGAAACTTAGTAAAAAGTCATATGGAAAAATACATTAGAGAAAAATATGAATATGTTGTTGACCTTGTGAATGCCCAGGATGTCCCATGTTATCATGTGGAACAGTATTAATTTTAGCACGGAATGCCTGTAGAGAAGGATAATATTGAGTACAGTGTGAATAACGAGATAATTATGTATTTGACTTATGTATTTTGGCAAAGTATGGCAAGGATTCTGTAGAATTCTGTTGGATAGATATATATATATATATATATATATACACACACATATAAACACACACACACCCCACAGCTACATGTCATACATATATACTGTACATACACACACATTTTTCAAAAATTACCTTGAATGTATCTTCGTCAGACGGATAGATGACAAAGTGAATGTCCATCATATCTGGCAAATTTCTGGCAAATTCTATTGCTGCATTTACCATGATGTCAGAAACTTCATCTTTACTGAAGTTCAGATTTCCAGTGCCAATGGCTGGGAAGGCTATGGAGCTGTGGTTATATGAGGCTGCTAGGCACATACATTCCAAGGTTGCATTGTAAAGAATCTGGAAACATTTATTGAAATAAATGTTAACAAATGTTAAATAAATGTAAACATGAATAAGACAATCAGAATGTATCTGTTATTATACAGCATAATCCCATCTGCATCTTGTTAAAGTATGATGCTGTCTGTTTTATGTGTTGTTAAGATGTAAGGGAATGAATGTTAATTCATAAGGACTTCGTAAAGGACATACGCAGTGCCAGAGTATCAGATTGCACTTACACTAGGCTATTATGCAACAGCGGATGTTATTGACGTGGGTATGCCATGTGAAACTACAGTGTTCTAATATGGACTAAAATTGCATTTTAGATACCTAACCTAGTGTGTTCTTACTGTGTTGCAGGCTATTTAAACAGACAACCTGGGGAAAATCAAAAATGTTTAATACAAATAGTGAAACAAAAATGTCAGATTGATGATTTTGCTCACCCTCATGCTACGCATATATATTCTAAAGGATATGGGGCAAAGGACTATTGGACATTGTAGTTGTTAATAACAGTATATTGTTATCTATTCAGTGGACAAAAGGCTTTTTATGTATATGTGTGTATATATATATATATATATATATATATATATATACACACACACACACATACACACGCACACACACAATATATATATATATTTGGATGTACTGTAGAACTACTGTACATGTTTTAGAACTTGTATGTTTTAAGATACTTTTTGGCCAGGTCTCTCCTTAAAAACATAATTGTATCTCAGTGAGATTGCCTGGTTCAATAAAGGTAAAAAAAATAAATAAAAATAAACTCAAAGGCTATTAACCAACATGAATCCAAAATAGTGTGATTGTTCCAAACAGTATGATCTCCTCACTTCTGTAAAGGATTATCCCGTGTACATACAGTGCATCCGGAAAGTATTCACAGTATTTATTTTTCCTTATTTTGTTATGTTACAGCCTTATTCCAAAATGGATTAAAAAAAAATTCCCTCAGAATTCTGTACACAATACCCCATAATAACAAAGTCAAAAAAGTGTGTTTGAAATGTTTGCGAATTTATTAAAAATCACATGTACATATGTATTCACAGCCTTTGCCATGACACTCAAAATGGAGCTCAGGCACATCCTGTTTCCAGTGATCATCCTTGAGATGTTTCTATACCTTGACTGGAGTCCATCTGTAGCAAATTCCGGTGATTGGACATGATTTGGAAAGGCACACGTCTATATAAAAAGGTTCCACAGTTGACAGTGCATGTCAGAGCACAAACCAAGCAATGAAGTCCAAGGAATTGTCTGTAGATCTCAGAGACAGGATTGTATCGAGGCACAAATCTGGGGAAGGCTACAGAAAGATGCCTGCAGCATTGAAGGTCCCAATGAGCACAGTGTCTTTCATCATCCGTAAATGGAAGACATTTGGAACCACCAGGACTCTTCCTAGCAATCCTGAGCGATCGGGGGAGAAGGGCTTTAGTCAGGGAGGTGATCAAGAACCCTATGGTCACTCGGACAAGCTCCAGCGTTGCTCTGTGGAGAGAAGAGAAGCTTCCAGAAGGACAACCATTTCTGCAGCACTTCACCAATCAGGCCTGTATGGTAGAGTGGCCAGATGGAAACCACTCCTCAGTAAAAGGCCATGACAGCCCGCTTGGTGTTTGCCAAACTGAAAGACTTTCAGTCCATGAGAAAGAAAATTAAATGTTCTGACGAAACAATGGGGATGCTCCCCATCCAACATGATGGAGCTTGAGAGTTCCTGCAAAGAAGAATGGGAGAAACTGCCCAAAAGTAGGTGTGCCAAGCTTGTAGCATCAAACTCAAAACGACTTGAAGCTGTACTTGCTGTCAAAGGTGCTTCAACAAAGTATTGACCAAAGGCTGTGAAAACGTGATTTTTCTATAGTTTATTATTTTTAATACATTTTCAAAAATGTCTTTATTCACTTTGTTATTACGGGGTATTGTGTGTTACATTTTGAAAAAAAAAAGTATTGAAAAAAGTATTTAAATCCATTTTGGAATAAGGCTATAACATAACAAAATGTGGAAAGAGTGAAGCGCTGTGAATACTTTCCAGGTGCACTGTAGAATGGTCAGCTAGTGGAATGCGAGGAGATATTTGGTGAATTTGACAAAATGTTTATTACAATCACAGGCTATTCCTTAAAAATATATATAATGCTGTTACCTTCTCGGGGCGTTCATGTGTCCATTTTGTTCCTTTTCGCACACACAGGGTGTGATACACCTGTTTACAATGTAGTCTATGGGCTAATGTGACAATGACCAGTTTATTATACGGTTTTTTCATCTGGTTTATCTCTTCTTGCAATCCTTTACCAGCTTTCATCAAAATAGCTCCGGAGATTTGACCACCAGATAAATCCCCGTCTGGTGATGTTGTGCTCACGATTACATCAGTCTGAAGGAGGACAATGAAAATTAAGTTACATTTTAAAGGGGACACATTATGCCAAAATTTCACATTAAGGACCCAGTTCCCCGACATCTTAATGTAATGTCATTGACATGCTTTGGTCAAAATATCCGATAAATTACAACAACTTCCATCTAAAAGAGCCTAAATGAAATCAGTCTGTTTTGGTGACTTTTCCTTTAAATGCAAATGAGCCAGTGCTCAAACCCGCCCCCTCTTCCTCAGAGTATGCAGTGGACCCAAGTAGGCTTTGTACCAGCAAAGCATTGTAACTTTCGAGCAGTCTTCCATAGCAAGCCTTTACTTTCATTCAAGTACATTCTCTTTCCCCGCACCCTGAAAAGTTAAGCGCTTCATATAAAAAATAGTGTGATTGGCTGTGAGATAACATATTCTGGCTAAAAGTACACAAATCGACTGCACTATGTTAAGTAATATGGTGCAAAAGTGATTTACAAGTGTAGCATTTGGTGCAGAATTGAGGTGTGTGAAAGTTGCCATTTGTGATTGGGAACATTTTTTATTTGAGACTCGTAGAGGCAAATTCAAGCAGTTGTTACTGATTTGAGTTTGTGCTAAGAAAGTATCAAGACTTTGTTTTTTATACAGTGTGTGAAAGTGTTTTGCACCATAGTTAAAGCAGTAAATGTAGAAACTATGTCTTTCTTAATTTGTGACATGTAGAATAAGATTTGTGCACCTGCAATGAAGAATTTGATAATATAACTTGTTTGTAGGAAATAAAAATATGTCTGACACCTCTTCAAAATCGCGTTGAAGCCGGGGGACAGTGCCAGATCTTTACTCTTGCAAGGATCCTGAAGGGGGCCTGGGAGTATGCCCTTCCGGTCTACATGCGTTTTGTGGACCTGAAGAAGGCGTATGACCGGGTCCCCTGGGAGAAACTGTGGGAGGTGCTGTGGGAGTCCCTTTTAAAGGCAATCCAATCCGTGTATGCCCAAAGCGAGAGCTGTGTACGGATTCTCGGCAGTAAGTCGGACTTGTTCCAGGTGGGAGTTGGTCTCCGCCAAGGCTGCACTTTGTCACCAATCCTGTATGTGATTTTCATGGACAGGATATCGAGGCGTAGTTGTGGTGGGGAGGGGATGCAGTTCGGTGGCCTGGGGATCTCATCGCTGCTTTTTGAAGATTATGTGGTCCTGATGGCATCATCGGTCCGTGACCTCCAGCACTCACTGGATCGGTTTGCAGCCAAGTGTGAAGCGGCTGAGATGAGGATTAGCACCGCAATCTGAGGCCATGGTGCTCAGCAGAAAACCAATGGAGTGCCTACTCCAGGTAGGAAATTAGTCCTTACCCCAAGTGAAAGAGTTAAAGTACTTCGGGGTCTTGTTCGCGAGTGAGGGGACATTGGAGCTGGAGATTGGCCCGAGAATCGGAGCAGCGGGAGCGGTATTACAATGACTTTACCGCACCGTTGTGACGAAAAGAGAGCTGAGCCGGAAGGCAAAGTTCTTGATCTTCCAGGCAATTGTTGTTCATACCCTCACCTATGGTCATGAAGGGTGGGTCATGACAGAAAGAATGAGATCACGGGTACAAGCGGGCAAAATTTGTTTTCTCAGGAGGGTGGCGGGCATCTCCCTTAGAGGTAGGATGAGAAGCTTGGCCATCCGTGAAGAACTCGGAGTAGAGCCGCTGTTCCTTTGCATCGAAAGGAGCCAGTTGAGGTTGTACGGTCATCTGGTAAGGATGCCCCCTGGGTGCCTCCCTTGGGAGGTGTTCCAGGCACGTCCAGCTGGGAAGAGGCCTTGGGGAAGACCCAGGACTAGGTGGAGAAATTATATCTTCACATTGGCCTGGGAACGCCTCGGGATCCCCCAGTCAGAGCTGGCTAATGTGGCTCGGTAAAGAGAAGTTTGGGGTCCCCTGCTCAAGGTACTGTCCCCGCGACCCAACTACGGATAAGCAGGAGAAGATGGATGGATGGATGGAAAAATGTATTTAAAATGTACTTATTCATGTGTGACTATTTTCTATTACTACAAATTCCACTGTCACGTGCTATGATGTTTTGCACCAATAACACCTTTATATTCAATGCTTGCAAGATAAACAACAATGGAGCACTTTCGCAAAATAGTTCTCAAGCTATGGTTGAGATGGCGGGGGAGGTATTATTGTAATGAGGTGCTATATGTCACTGTAAAGTAAAAAATCTAAATGTCTTCTTTGCTTTATACTGTAAAATGGCAGCCCAAAGTTGGTATAGGCACTCCAGATACACAAATGTAGCACTGAAAAATATTTTTTCATAATTTGTTCCCTTTAAAACAACATTGTCAATGTTTGACATTTATTCTTAACATTATTCATTCACCCAAACAACAATAAGCTGGTAAAAAAAATAAAAATATTTGATTGACATTTATTGACCGTCACAAAAAACTTCAAATGGCTGACTTAGCAAATCATGAAACTTGCCAAATCAAACTGGGTTGCCCAACAACAAGCACCAACATTACAAATATGTGGTAGCTATGCAAGTATGGTAGAAGTAAAATTGCATGTAGCCTGTTCTCACCTGCTGTTCCTCAATTTTGCCCTTCCTCAGGATCAGATTGACCTTCCCAATTTTAACAGTATGTGTTGAGGTTTGCACAGCACCTTTCCCAGGCTTCACTGCTGCCTGGCTGTATGATGGTGAATTGATAGGAAAAAAAAGCTCAGAACAGGCTCTTTGCATATGGAAGACAGAAGGCTCATCATGGTTCACAAGTAAGACCTCACTGAGTGTTCCATTGTAACGGTCGTCATCGTAGTATTGTTTCACGGCTGACACTATTATGTCGGCACATTCAGGCAGAGGGAAGTGGAACAGGCCCGAACTCAGAGCAGGAATGGCGACAGACCGGATTTTCTCTTGCTCAGCTATGGTGAGAATGTTTAACACTGCTTTCTTCAATAGTGGTGCAGCTTTGGAGACTGAAGCCCCATTGGGATAACGTGGTACACTTGGGCCCACCGCATGAATTATCATGTTGCATGGCAGGCGCCCGGCTGTAGTGACGACTGCATCTCCTGTTTTCACTTTACCATTGTTATCTATCAATATTTTACTCTCTCTCTGGATCTCTGGGCCTCCCGCTTCACACAAAGCCTTTGCAAGACCACCATCATGCTGAAGGTGTTCATTAGCTGCATTTACAACAGCATCCACACGGAAATCAGTGAGGTCAGCTTTGCATACAGACACAATTAGGCCCTTGGAAAGAGTGTGAGACCATCTCTTCTCAGGGACAATACGAGGTTTATTAGGCTTCCCCAATCCTGGGTCCACAAATGGCTCCACACCATCAATGTCGACTTTACATCCATATTTGCTCTGAATGATATTTAGCAGAGCATGATGGTTTTGCTCCACAATGCTAACAAACGACCCCCGAAGAGGAAAATCCAGTGTGCTGGCCATGTTGAATAGGAGATTAAATCTGTATCTTTTGGGATGAAGCCTATAAATAAAAACATTAAATGGCATTAGTTGTTTAGCGGTCTAGATAATTCTGACCTCTTTATCATTATGCGGGTACTTCCATTAAAACAACTGCACACACGGTATCATATGTTTTATAAAGACATGTATATTTATTATCCTTATACTGCAATCAAAATCAGAGAGCATGCGTCTTATTTTATCAAAAATCCAAGGCCAGCCACATTATTAATTATATCACACCTCATTCATACACTAGGCAAATTCAATGTGCTAAACATGTTATACAATAAGAGACAGATAGTATGCATACAATTATATTTAAATTATAGCAAAGACGATACAATAGGCAGATTAAAGGTTTTAGGATACAGCATGTTCAAGTGCACGATTTGCAGCTCAGTGTTTGGATGTAAAATAAGTTATGCGTTTAAGCATGTCTCGAACCTTATGGAAGATTATTCCATCTTTTATTGGTAGTTAGAACATGCTTCTCAGTAGTTAGTTTTTGGTTCGCAGGTCCACTCCTGGTTCATAAGAGCATTATGTCTGCCAGGTTTTGTGGCCCCATTTACAATCGTCAGTATTTTGAAATCAATTGACATTAATTTAACCGTTTTCACCTTCCCTCGTCTCCACTTTACGTATTTTAATTTTTGCGTGATTTATGCGAAAATCACAATTTATAGATAGGTCTACAGCGTTTAGAGCAGAGAGGGATCAGTCGGATCAGTCAGCACTTATAGCTTTTAATGCACGTTTGCGCGCACACTTGCGGGTCTATGGCAGCCATACTCTTGATTACGGTCTATTGGCGCTTCACTCGCATAGCCTACTATTATTGCACACAATATTCATATTGTCTGGATTACTATTTATAAAATAATATGTTTTTTTGGTCAGGCACTTTACTTACCAAGAGACGATCGCGAGTCTATCGTGCGAGTCTACTTGCTTACCGTAAACTCGAAAGTGAAAGAAGAGAACCTTGTTGTGGCATAGGCAAGATATCAACCCTTAACAAAAATGTAGTCTATAACTGCTCAAACGTAGGCTACTCTAAGCATACAGGCCAAAGAACAATACCATACATGCCCAACTAGTTCTTCTATAAATCGAACTTGAAAAGCTGCGACGTGACAGACTGGAGGCAGGGCATCAATATTCTGAACCTTGTGATTTCAATGGAAACAAAAGTGAAAGCAACAACTTCATTTGAGACTTACCACCATGGACGACGTCGACGAATACGCTTACCCACTGTTGGTCGAACTCCAGAAGAACACTTCACCGAAAGTAAATAAAAATAAGTTCGTGAAATATTTCCAAAGCAGGAAATCTAACGGCGGTGAATGTGAAGTAGATTATGACAATGTCGCCAGGACAGCTGTTGTCCGCTTCAGAAGGGAGGAGGGTGAGTGGATATACACGAAAATAAAACAGAGCTAGCCTACAGGCCTTCGTGAAATAACCTACATAATTGTAATGATAGCCTACTCTGGACATTGAACATCTCTTAACTGACATTACATTTCATTTTTAACAGACCGGACAAACGTTCTTAGTAGGACAGAGCACGATATTGTCTTGGCTCAAGGTGTGCTGAGGGTTACCGTTCGATTACCCGATAACTGCTCTCAAACTCAGGTAAGTGACAGACAACGGCTGATTTAGCATAGGCCTGTACATTTTAAAATCAGGGCTACTGAGGCCTGGGATGTTTCTATAATTAGGTTCTATATTTAAGGTTAATTTATAGGCCACTATCTCTTATAGGCAGCCATATTTTATAGCATTTTATATATTTTATAGCACACAGACATCACCACGGTTCCTACCTGTGTAGCCTCAGGCTCTTTCGTTCATTAGCACTGTCACATAGGTAACTGTGTTTGTTTAGTGTTTTTGGTTGATATTGTTACAGTGGCACCATGGAAGTGTGCTTTGTGGTCAACACTAGAGGGCCATCACACTACCAACGGCAATGACGTCATTAAATCCTATTCACGTATGTTGGTGCCGCGGCGGTAAACCCATAAACGCTTGCCGCGGCGGCAGGCGCAAAGACTGCGGAAGGATGAAAGCTGACCACGCCCTGGTAACGCACCTAAATGCTGCCGCCGAGCCACGCGGTTGAACTTTTGCCGCCGTCGTCTTGCTGATCGTCTTGCTACACGAAACAATACAATGTTGGTTCCCATTTACAAATATGTTAAAATGGACGGCATTTGCTAGGAAATAGAGAAAATACAAAATTTGATATTTTCTAACTACTTTTTAAAACAGTAGAAACGTTTTGTCAAGCATAATATTGGCTAAGAGATCCGCTGAAAAAAAACATAAAAAGTATGCGCAACACTACAAAACGTAAAGCATTATGTTATCTGGGCTTCATTTAGCCTAGCTGGCTGTGCTGGTGGACAGTGCCCATGAGGCAATTGATCGGGAAGAAACTAGAAGCAGTCTGCTCCCGAGTTCTGTTGATAGCATGCACCCATAACATGGATGTAATACCTGCATGTATATCCATCCATCCATCCATCCATCCTCATCCGCTTATCCAGAGTCAAGTAGCCGGGGCAGCAGCTCCAGCAGGGGACCCCAAACCTCCCTTTACCGAGCCACATTGGAAAGCTCTGACTGGGGGATCCCAAGGTGTTCCCAGGCCAGTATGGAGATATAATCTCTCCACCTGGTCCTGGTCCTCCTCCCAGGTAGACGTGCCTGGAACACCTCCCAAGGGAGGCGCCCGTACCACCTTAACTGGCTCCTTTCGAAGCGAAGGAGTAGCGGCTCTACTCCGTCTTCCTCACAGATAGCTGAGCTTCTCATCCTATCTCTAAGGGAGAAGCCAGCCACCCTCCTGAGAAAACACATTTCGGCGCTTGTACAGGTGATCTTGTTCTTTCGGTCATGACCCACCCTTCATGACCATAGGTGAGGGTAGGAACAAAAATTGCCCGGTAGATC
>JAODUH010022771.1:5663-50480 GCA_027564835.1 Typhlichthys subterraneus
GTCTTCCAGTTGCTCATTTCAGCAGTTGAGGTTGTAATGGTTATAGTGCAACAGAATAGACGTAGGGAAGTCTGACTATGCTGTTATTTATTATTGCTATCGTGGCCCAGTGGAGGAATGGTAGTTATTGTATTACAGAGCACAATGAGAAAATGCAGTAATTGAATTAAAAGTTTAAACATTGAGTATGTGTGTACTTCTACCCTGAGTAACTATAATACGATTTGTAGTAGAACAAGATTGTTTGACAAGCATTTTGAGTGATACAGTTGGCAAAGTATCATGTGCACCTCATGAACGTACATGTTCATTTGAAGAATAATGACATGCAGCACACACAGTGAATAGAAATGACATGCTAAAGAAATTGTAATACCGGTACATTTATTGGGGTTCATACTAAACCCAGCTTCTAGGCATGTAAAGGCATACACCACTGACACTTGTGATATCAATGCTTTTAGAAGTGCAACCCTCCAAATAAAAATAAGAAGTAGATTGGGACCATGTTAACACAAAAATGAAGCAGCTCCACACTGCTGTTGGACTAGTACTGTAATGCTCCACTAATTGAACATGTTGTGTTTGAATAGGGTGATGCAGGAAACTCTGGAGAAATAGGACCCCCGGTGAGTAAAACATGTTTTCCTCTTGCTGGTTTTTTATGTTGTGTTATGTTTGTATAATCAAATATCTCAATTGAAATGAAAAAAGCAATCCAGACAGATATCTCTCTAAAATACATGCAGTACATACATACACAGTATTTTTTTGTTATAAACTACATGGACAATCTGGCCTGGTTATTAGCAGCAATGCTAAAGTTTAGCAGTTTTCTCTGCAATTATGAATTACAGCCATGTTGTGGTGTTCAGCCTCAATGAGCCTATGCCTTGATTAGTTTGAGAAAGTTACTATGGCCATATGTTGTAATTTGGCCAAATGATGCCTTGTCACGTATTTCTTATCCCAAACATATTTATGTAATTTGCTAACCAACCAACTGTGGCATAGTCTTGTCTATTTAAATTCTTCAAAACAAAAAAAATAAAGTAATAATTTATGCACAGTCACTCATTTCAGATATCTATATTTGAATCTTTCCACGTTACACTACATTTTATTAAGTATTAAAATGTTTAACTGTGGTGAATGGAAATGCTTTACAATGTGAAACTCTATTAAATAGTTTATTTTCACACACAGAATATATTACAATCACAAGCTGTTTCAATTAGCAGCCACTAAATACTGGGCTTGGTATTTACAAAATATGTTTGGAAAATTTACATAAAACCCAGGAAGTTGGAATAAAGTCAAGCCAAATATGTCTTATGATGCCAAGAAAGCAATGATGGAGAAAAAAATAATTCTCTTGGTATGTCCTTTTTCATGAGAAGATCAGAGACAGACAAAATACCTATAAAATGCTTTCATCTCTAATGGCATCTTCTCATATTTTAGAATTGGCACGAAAACATACTAAATTGCAAGAAATTGAACAGAAATTAAAAGGTGATAATGCCAAGGTAGAGAAGGTGATGCTTAGAGCAGTGTGGGTCCATTAAATAGCAGTTAATTCATGAATGCAATTGTGGATGTAAAAGTGAAAATATAATCATCCATTCCAAACGGTACTTTGAATTAAAACAATGCACTCTAAATCAAGGGTTACTATTTCACAAGTATTTGCACAGAATGACACTAATGTACATTTATCAAGGAATGATATCATGGCTCTCAAAATCAATCTGGCTTGTAAAGCAGCTGAGCCTAAAATGAGAATATACACATGTTGCAAAGGGCATGGTTGAAACACGTTGGGTTCGCCTGGTGCAGCTTGTAAAAGTCCAGACTTTGTAGGTATAGCTTTTGTTTACCTCGGCAAACAGCAACCAACAATCACTCCCAATCAACTCCTCAGACATGTAGAAAAAAGAACAATCAAAGTAAAATGCTTGAGAAGAAGATTGGGACAACTCCATCAATCAGAATGTGGGTTGTTACATTTTTTATGTATAGAAAGAAACTCTGCAGACATAACACAAGGCCAACATGAATTAGGTGTATGTCGACAACTCAATAGTGTCTACTGAAAGCTGGATGGTATATTGGTCCCTGCTTTTAAGAGTTGCACACGTGAGCACAATGTTATGATTTCGAGGTCAGCCCTGAACAAACTTTGGCCTATTTTGTTTAGTATACTGTACCCTCCAGGATCTAGTGCCCACTTGCCACAGCTCAGCGTTTTTTGATGTAGATGCTATTGTTAAAGAGGCAAAAGTGGATTCCAGAGTGTTCCAATTGCCTTCCAGGACATATGGTGCTGGTTAAAAGGATTAAGCTCTTGTGGTGCAAACTGAGAGAGGAGGAGGGGGGGAGGGGGTAGGCGAAGAAGAAGAAGAAGAAGAAGAAGGAAATATTTGCAGGACTCAATTCAAAATCATCTTTGCCATAAGGCCTCTCTGGGGTAAATTAAGAGGGTCTTCAGTATTCTAAAGGTGGCATGCAACCGCGCACAATTCTCATTCGGAACTTGAATTTACTTCAAAAAGGCTAAATAAAGAAAATCAGTGGGATATTGTATGTGGTGCTCCATCCGTAACCGAAACAGTCTTCCATGTGCATTAGGGTGCTATTTCCCATCATGCTGAAGGAAGATTTCCCTCTAAGTCATACTTGTTCCAATGTTGCTCATGATGCACTATTGACTCTCAGCCACAGAAACGCAGAACAGGCATGTAGAAGTCTTATTCCAATAATGTGACTCCATAATGAAGAGATACCATATTCTTCTTTTTGACAATAACTTTTCTTTCATGTCAAAGCCAAACGTGGAAGAAAGATTTGACTAATTCAAAACATTATTTTAATTCGCTTTCAAAAGTACAATATGCAAGAAGTCTTTGTTTGAAACGTTCTAAAGGCATTTCATAGACAATTCAAGTGAAAAGTTCCAACACCACTTGACCCAAACTCCAAAGTCTCTCAATGGCTTTAATTAAGATACTCACAATACATACTCCAGACGAGATGAAACTTTGCAAGTGCCATTGATTAAATGCCCGGTTAATTGTGGGAGCTGACCAGGCAGGTACTGTTTGGCATTTGAGTCATGAATTAAAGTGCGTCATTGAGTCATTACGTCAAGTACATCAAGTACGTCATTGAGAGCTTCCAAGACATGGCTGTTGTGTAGGTACAGCCGGTTTATATTGTGTGTTTGCACATCAAATTAGAGTAAACATATGTTGTGTGCTACAGACTACAATTACACAATTAATACATTAGCTAAAAAAAATAAAGATACTATAATAATCTTTAGCATACAGCTACCAATATTTAATAATAAGCATGCATGAAGTAAAGATAAGCACAAACAATGCTTTACAAGGGCACCTCCTTTATTTCTTTGCAGTTTTCTCTAGTGAGCTTCAGTAGCTCTTGAGTGTTCTCAGATGTAGCCAAGCTAATTAGCTTTTAGGCGAGTGGCACATGGCTCTCATGTAGGCTACCTTGTGGATCATAAAGATGTTTACCCAGCCCTGTTGAGATTTGCTTTTAGGGATAAGCCAATGAAAATATTTCATCTAGTTGGCTAGAGGGGGGTTCATTGAGGTTTTCCTAGTAATAGTAGAAGATATGCTCCATAAATACTCTGCAACTGTAGGTCATTACTTTCAAAACATGCAAAAAGTAATGCATGCAAACATGCAGTGAAGCGGACATTTAAAACGAGTTAACATTGGAGATGCATATGGACAACTATCTTTGTCATGTAGGTGAAATCTTTGCTCTCACAAAATAAATATGTGTGGTCCACCAACACAACAGTTTGCTGCACAGGATACCTGATGTATTGAAATGAATACAATCTACAATTCTCAATAATGACTGGAAAACCAGCGAACCAAAAGTGAGCATTTCGAAAGTACACGGCATCATCACATATTAGGCAGAAGTGTTGTTGAGAGCTTGTTGTTGGGCATTATCTGAATGTCTGCTTTGGCCCATGCCCAACCAGCAATGATGAGCCACACGGCACCAATGGTTTCCTGTGCCTACAGCGGGAAAACGGTTGGCCGACGTGTCATAACAGGCAAGCGTGAAGGCGTTGATGAACTACTGTAGTCCAGCAAACATTTAGGGTTTAGATGGAGGAACTAACAGACTTATTCTTTCTGTTAACGTATTCTCTTCTTTTTTTCCAGTTTACATTTTTTTGCCAAGTTCTGGCGAGAATGTTGTATATATCATCAACATGTCACTTAGTTTTATTCTGACAAGCACGAAATCTACTAAAATAAAACTGCTCATAGACACATCTAGAACCTTGCTAGACAATATTCACCATGCCAATGACTTCAGACAAAATCTACAGTCAAACAAAATTACATTTATTTTTGTCACAGTAGATAATAGCATTTCAAATTATAAAACTCAAGGAAAGTACATGTTTTTGCTTAAAGAATAAGAGTTTGTAAATATGTCCACTCAAACACGTTGTGGGTATTGAATGAAACTATTGTATTCTTGGTAACTGTGTAAAGGTTTTGTTATCCTGGCTTGTTTGACTCTTTCTTTATAATCTTTATGTTGCTTTTTCTCTAACTCACTCTCACTCTCATTTCTCTCTCTCTCTTTTCACTATCTTCTTTCCCTTATAGGGACCTGAAGGGCCCCCAGGGATAAAAGTAAGTTTTATTTAAAAAAAAAAAACATGGATTTACAGATTATAAACATAATGTCGTCAATGTGATGTTGACTTGGACTGTAATGTTGCTTGCATACAACAGCGTAAAGACAGTGAGGTTGCACCGTGCCTACTACTGAAAATATAACGGTCAAGTAGCGTGGGACAATGTTAACCTGGATTATTTCTAATAAGTAACTATGACAGGAAAGAAATGAAGTGGGTGAAATAGACAACTCTTCCACGTATTACAGCTAAACCCAGAGGAGTAGAGAGACAAAGACACAGAGAGACAGAAACATGGAGAGAGAGAGAGAGAGAGGGAGAGACAGAGAGAGAGAGAGAGATAGATAGAGACGCGTAGAGAAAGAGACACAGAGAGCAAGAGAGAGAGAGACTGACGGCAGCAGTGCAGGCCCTTTTGATGCAGGGAACAGATGTAAGCCATATCCAGCCATCAGGTAGCTGCCAGAGTTTGTTCAATGTAACCCAATCAGACACTTCCTGTCTGCGCTGTCATCTGTCTGCAAGCCCTCCCGTCGGCGGTGGGGGGTGATGTCGGGGAAGGGGGGCAGGGGTCAATGATGACACACCGTCGTGTTAATGAGTCATAAACCAGAGCCGGAGGCTACTCTACCAGATCTGCTGCCGTTGTGCAGCGCTGGCCGTGTCAACAGTCTATATATTAAAGTTTCATCACCCTACTGATTGAGTCAAGGTAGTCGCATGGTGTAAACCAGTATAATACGCATGAAGTGATAAACGAGCTCTATGAAACCTTTGCCCCTCTGTGAGTGAACATACAGAGGTGTTTGTGATACAGTACGTGCAATAGTGTTAAACACCCCTGTTTGTTAAGACCTTTTGTTAAGTATGATTTAGTGTTCTGTTCCCCGAGTTTAGCCTTTCAACGTCTTGCATTCCACCCAGCTCTAAAATGATATCACTCGGTAAGAATATAAATATACAGTATACTATTTCTATTACTATACTTGACTAACTAACCCTATCACTATGGAGAAATTCATAAAATGTGAGAATTATTAATTGTGTTGAACTCTCAGACTAAATCTTTCCTAAACAAGAACCATGTATGTGTTTGAAAAAGACCTATTAGGAGGAAGGGCAGATAACGGTGTGAAGATAGTGCTGTTGAAGGATGAATAGTGACGATTCAGGGCGGTTGTGTTAACGCTAACAAGAACATTCAATCCCCACATTCTATTTTCTAATTGAGTTCCGCATGATTTTATACAGTGTATATATATATATTTTTTAAATGTAACAACCTTGATGGGTTCTTATGTTTATTTCACAGGGTTCGCTTGGTCCTCCAGGGATTGCAGGTGCTGATGGATTAAAGGTGAGGTAATTCACAGTTGCCAGAAGTTGGCTATTAAACATCTAGTATCTACAGTAAAGTTGATGGCTATTGCATCAATGTTTCACCTGCAGTTTGACGCGCTTGTTTCACCTTCACGTACTGTATATAGTAATCACATTTCCTCTCATTAGCTGGTGATAGAAGTTATTGCTCAACATCAAATCTTTCATGAAAACAGTTAGTCTCATACTGTAACTTGTCCATATTAGTCTGATACTGTAACTGTAAAAATGTAAACTGTAAACTGTAATGTGTATTCTCTATTCAAAATACTCTCAAAAGTACATATTCATGTGAAAGCATTTTCAAATGCAAAATATTTGCTTTTGAGCTATCCTTTGTGTTTTCATTTGTATTTTGGCTATTCGTTGCTGAATTCCTATTAGTCGAGTGCTGCCATGGATTCTGACAAATTCAAACCACTATCCTATTTAGGAGAAATCCCTTGGGCTGCATTTTGAAGCCCTAACCACAAAGTAGAGCGGTTTTAGCTGCCTGTGATCAGCTCACACTCCAACTGCCTTTTTTTCAATTTCTCATAACAAATAAAAAAGATAGACTGCAGGTAATTCATGACAGAAAAAGGGTTCTAGAACCTTATTAACTCTGGAAGAAAAATGGTCAAAGTCAAGTTAAAGAATAGGGAGACCATTTCAGAGGCGCCATCTCTCTAATCTTGAGCATGTATTTATGAAGATATGAGCGCAAAGGCACGCATAGCTTTAATAGAAACCAGAGTGAAGATGTTTTAATTCTAGTAAAAGCCCTAGCCATTCCAGACCTGATTCTTTTTTTTCTTGTGTTAAGACAAGAAAAAAAAGTGAAACATAACTCGGTACTGGGCAATGTTATTATTAAACAGAATGGTTTATATGCATGGTATGTATGTTGCACTCAAGCAGAAAGTTCAGCTCTCAAGCAGTTCGTTTACAAAGTCTGCCAGCAACGGCAGGTCGACTGGCAGACATCATATTGATCTGACATAGATATCCACGAAAGGGGGGACGGTTGCTAATGCAAACCTTATCAGGCGAAAGTTAAAGGTTTTTTAATCAGATTCCATCATCATTATAACAATACATCGCCTTCATTATGTCAATGATTCCCATATGTTGCCTGATAGATGATAGATTTCTCACTTATAATGAGTTTCACCAGTGCATAGTTTGTGCTACTCCATAGAGCCTGGCTTGTAACATAACAGGCTAACCTTCTCACATATCCAATGTAAAAAAAAAAACTATTACTACTTCTATTACTACTACTGTGTGGGTGAAGGAATAGTAGCAGTTAATGTTGTGGCAGTTTTACAAAGGTCAGGGGGCTAATTGTCTTGGTGAAATCAGTTTTTCATCTATCATTCATGACCCTAAGAGGTCATGTTCTCAAATTCACGCCAACGGTGAAGTGGCATTCATTCACATGAGTTTGGATGTATCGTCCATGATTTCTGCATGTATAAGTACAAATATAACTAATCATACATATATTAGTTACACATCATTCTATTAGTACACTTTACTGTCCTGTTTTCAGATATGATCGAGTGCCATTCAAACGCGACTCCTTTTAAGCCAGATGCAGAATCTCTCTGTCAGGGATGATAAACTAAAAGGAGACCCTAGTTTTTTGGTCACGCGACTCAAAAACACGCTGAATAAAAGCCACTGTGTATATGTCGTGCTGTCTGTAGGGAGATGTTGGCTCCCCAGGAGTGGATGGTGTTCCAGGCGCCAAGGTTTGTGCCACACATTGCGCGCTATTTGTTTCTCATAGTATATAGATTTTTGTACTTGTACTTTTTGTACATTTTCAATTTTCCTGTTCATTTTTATACTACATGTATACTTGTCATCAGTAAAGCTGCATTGCATCACATTCATGTGCATTGTAATATGAATTCACATAAGTGTTTAGTAATGCAATGCAATTGAGTCTAGGGTATTTAATAGTGGTCAAATAGAATGGAATATCATTGTGATTGGTTGATTTAATTGATTTCTATATTTAATAACTTATTCATAGATCAATATGTAAACAAATGGTGCACCCAGGGTTGTTTTTTTTTAGCAAAGATCAGCCAAAATAAGTGCGTTTCTAATCTAACATGAATTTAACCTCTGATATGATCTGACCTGAGCTATACCCCAACTTAACCCGACCCTGCAGAAGCTTTTGTGAGTTTAATTTGGTGTTTTCTTTCCTCATAGGGTGATATGGGAGAACGAGGTGAAAAGGTAAAGCATTGATTCATATCGCCATTAAGCTGAAGCCAGATGTCCCACCATATGTTCATATGAACCCGTTTGGTTAAAGTTAGCAATTACTGCCAATGATGCTAGCTATGCAGACTGTTTGTGGATCTAAGCAACCACCCACACATCTTGGAGTCTACCTTATTTCTCACACCAACACAGACTTAGCTATCAAGTGCTTCCCAATGGTGAGTCTGGTTGGCGACCTAGTCATCAGGGAGTCAATTATTAGACCCTATTGAGTATTTTAATTGAGTTTGGATCAGATTCTGTAGGCCCGGGCGTTGTGGAGGCCTAACATCACCAACAGTCGCGGATGAAGGCCACACAATAGCCACACTGTGCAGAAATGGCCCCGACTCCAGTCCCCCCCTCTTCCCCATTCCGTTACCTCCAATGGTTTTTATTCAGTGTTGCTGGATAGCCATGGGTGGGCGGTGGTAACATCATGACCAAGCCCGGAGCGATGACTCAATGTGCTTCATCTGCATCAATCACAAAGTTGGCCCTGAGGCGCTGGTCCCAGTCAAAGCACTGGGTGTTCTCCAAGTCTGGGGGTTGTGTCCAACGCCGTCAGACACCTTATTCACCCATATCGCAATATTTGAACCATATGCGATGTATCGGTTGTTGACTACAGCGGATTGAAACTGTAACGACGAGTTGCAGGTGTCGTCCACTTTATTTGTTTGCGTGTTAATGGGAAACTCCTAGATTTTTGGCAGCTCTAATAACCGGGGAAGAAAACTATTGATCACTCTCCGTTAACTTTGTGTAGTGAAGCTGCCTCGTTGTGTGACTTCTGAGCTGGGAAGAAAATGTAAGGTTCTAGGGGCTCCATAACGGAATTGTTATAGAGTATAAGTGTTTCTTTAAAACTGTTTCAAACCGGAACATTGAATTATAAGAGTCTCATAACCATGCCATAAACTCTGTTTGATGTGACCACAGGGCGACATGGGTGAAGATGGCCATAAAGGTGAAGTGGGGGAAAAGGTATGTACATTCCTATTCACCTTCTACTCTCACGTTCAACAGCTACTTTAAAGAAAATGTGTTAAAATTGACTGGTTGGAAAGCAGAAAAGGCTTAATTTTGAGCCTACACAGTAGTCGAGTTAATTTGGCCTGCGACGCAACCTTCTGTCACCCGAGGCTTCCCTTGCATGTGCCTAATGTGGGCTTAATTGCCACATTACGCTTGCACCAGACTTCCTGGTCGAGCAGCTCTGACATTCACTTGGTACCATTTATCATCTATGCGGCTTGTCAAGACGTGAGCCACTCAGCAAAAGGCAGAGTCAAGCTTTTAAGGGAAATATTGTCACAGGTTCAAATAGCCTGAAAGCTTTAGCTTCATAGAAAAGGAGTATTTAGGTTCCTGTGAGCAATGGATTTTTAATGTAATTCATTCACATGCTGTCATTTGATCAGAGCAATTCTTGGGGCGTTTAAACTGAATAAAGGGCACATCTTGTCAAAAGGTCTACAGTTGGGGTTGTGATCGCATTATGCAGAAAATATAACGTCTCTTTTAGAAAAGGTTGTTTTGTTTGAATTAATGATGTGAATAATGCAATGTAGATCATACAAAATAAACAACATACTGTATTGCCTGGACAACATGATTCCAGTTATACTGAATAAGATGGACAGGCAGGATTGTAGAAAGGCTGTTCTCAAAATGTCACCACCAATTTATTGCCGTGCAGTGGAGAATGGCTTTGATAACTTTGAAATTTATGGCTCCCCGGGTTTTAAAAGACCTCTTCCAAGAAAGACAGACAGTGAAGGAAACAGACATGGGTTATCGTTCATCTGTGGGGGAATGAGTGATAAAACGTCTTTGTTTCGGCACCACTTTGATCAGGTCTACCTTTAGTCCCATAAGAGTGAGAATATGACGGATCGTCTACGCAATGGGGGTACAAAGAATAAATGATAGAGTAGTGCGCCTTGGGAAATCTGAACTTCTGTAGCCAGTCACCTGCCGTTAATGTTTCTGTAACGTTCTGGTTTATTGCACAAAGCACTGTGTGTAAATGTAAATTGGGACATTAAATCAATGATCAAAGATGTTCTCGTTGGTGTGAACAGGATTTCCGTATTTTGTGTCAGGATATAAAATACAGACTTTTAATTTCCATAGAGCACAATGGCAGACATATGGTGAGAGTAATTGCTTTTTCAACTTGGAAAGCAGTTTATAATCTCTGAATATATTAAAGAGTTTTACACAAATCAGTTGAACAAAGCATTGATTAAATATTCAGTGTAGACAATGAAAAGTATGTGTGTGTGTGTGTGTGTGTGTGTGTGTGTGTGCGTGTGTGTGTGTGTGTGTGGGTGTACGTTGAGAGTGCTGGAAAGTCTTGACACTCATCCATACACCAGCCCTAATTAAACGCATGCACACACACACACACACACACATTTGGCTATATATAACGTACATGGGGTGTAGATCATAAATATTCTAGATGATATCTAAGCAATCTGCATGAATTACAGTTATTGAGTTTGGCTTGGCGTCCCACAAGCTGAGGCCCTCTCTGTCATCATTATAGAGACAGTAGCTTTGGGATCACACAGTACTGACTTCCCTTTTTCCAATGGATTTTTATGGCTATGCCAGAATTCAGACAGAAAGAGGTGGCTGTATTATCGTTCATCTGCACCATTAGGCTGATCGGATGTTTAACCCACCCACAAAGATGCTGATTGGCTCGCTCACATCGCCAATACTGGAAAACGACGCTGCTAACGAGTGCATTTGCCCTCGTGTTCTAACCAGGGACCTGGAAGCATGGTTGAGACTTGTGTCTAGCCTGTTCTAATTTAAGATATACATATAATACATATCCATATATAATTCCATTTCAATGGCTTGGAATGGGAACAGTAGGCTTTTGAGACCATCCTGAACCTGTGTGCTCCTATTTAATTTTGACGCAATTACCCATGTAGAAACCCTGCAAAGGCGTTTACGTTTCTGCTAGAATTCCAGCTGCTTTGGGCATGATTTGGTGATAAAGATAGGTAGTACAATCGTAAGTAAGGTGAGTTTGAGTGAAATGTACTGGCACCGCATTTATGACATACACTTTTGAATTGAGGTTCCAGGTTGATATTTGTTGTGAAGTCGAACTGTAGCTCGCAAGATCAGGATGGTATGATGAGGCTATGGGAATATTGGTCCAAAGCTGAAATCCTCTGCCTTGGATGATAAGGTGCAGTATAGTAGTAGTAGTACAGTTCAGTACAGTCATCCCAACATTAGAATGTGTCTTTTGTAACACAGTTAGTTTCACAAAGTATGGCGCTTGACTATCCACCACACAAACAAACAAATCTTGCCCACAGTTTACTCTCATGGTGTTAGAGCTGCTCAAAGGCAATTACAATTTCACGGTGTAATGCGTCTAAATATTTAACAGGGTGTAAAATTAGCTGACTACTCCTGTTGAAAAAAAGTCAGACGTCATAGATGGCGGGCGGGGGGAGGAAGGTATGTTTTAATACAGGAAAGTAAGTGAACTCTTTAATTGCTTTTGGGATGCGCAAGACTGTGAAAGCTTGGCATTAGCTTAAGTGGCACAGTGGTTGGTATAGTTTTTTTAATGCTGAGATCCACCTCAGCTATTGGCACGGCTTCTCGCTTGACCGAGGAGCCAATCAGGAATCGGCTTACATATTCACCCGGTTTGGTCGTTAAATGTTGACTGAGGTAAACATGCGAGCCGTGGGCTTAGTTGCGCTAATGGTGGGAGCGGCTGCGCTCATCTTTAGCATCAGTGGCAGTGATTTAAAGGCCATATAGCTCGTATAGTCGTCGCAGCTGAACGTCATCATGGTGCGTTGATTAACTCTCTCGCTCAGTTGCCTACGTCCCTCCCTACCTGGCAACGCAGCGCGCCTAGCGAGCCAGACCAACATTATGGGATCTTTACACTATTATATTTTAAGTGCCAGTGTGTAATGTACAACACAGTCAGCAGACCTTATGTGAGTCTATAATGAAGTGGCGCTGCATTGATGGCAGGCCTCAATGCAGCGCTGTGTGACGCTATAAAGTCGCAGACTGTAGGTTGACTGTGGTATTTGCTCCGACTGGGATATTTCAGCAGTCAGTCTTTGCACTGTGCTTTGTCGCTCTGTCTCACCTCCCAACTCACCGGCTTGCACCGGGCCTGGTTTGGGATTGAGTGCCGTGGACACTGGTGCCATTTCGTGTCTCAGCTGTGCCACAGCCGTGCACTTTCCTGGCGGAGAACGGGAGGCGTTGATTGCTTTGGTGGGATCATCTAACACACACAGATCTCACACTGACTTGCTGGGGTTTTTCTGCCAACACTTCCATTTTTATACCCGATATGATATGTTCTTTTTTATATATACCTTGTAATTAAGATTTGCAGTTATTCGCATTACTGTAAAAGACCCAAGGTATTCTTTTTGTATTTTGAAAAACATGTATTGCTGATGTCAGGCCAGCTAGATGTATCTATTACTTTTATAAGATTGGAGATCAAATGATTAAGGTTAGTTGTGTGGCGTTGAAATATGTATGCTTGTCAACACACAACAGGTGTACGCCACCTAACACTTTGGTGTTTGAGCTGTTAAAAAGAGCCAGTATGTCACACAGACAGAGTCCGAATAATGGAGCCTGTGTAGTTTGATGTTTTATCACAGCCCCTCTGTCAACACCAAGGTAATAAGCAAGATGGTTTCTCCAGCCTTCGACATAATACTTTAAACTTGTAAAACACTAGTAAATCTTTCTTCCCATCTTGAAAAGTATAAAGTGTGTTTATTTTTGGGAAAACTAAAAGATCATACCAAAACTGTACTGTAAATGTCTGTCCCATCAGGTCGTTTGTCACTTCAATTAAATATGAAAAACGCTAGCGCTAACTTGTCAATGAGGTTGTCCAAGATAAGCCTCAGCGCGCGTGTGTGTGTGTGTGTTTGACACGTTTGAGAATGCACCAAAGCCCAGCTGTAAACAGTAACACAGTTTATTGTCTAAAAAAAAAAAAGCAGCAATTAAACATGCTTTGTGTGCTATGCATGGTAATGGCTGCCATAAAAAGCTGAGGGTGGGAGACATTCCTTCAGCAACTTCTGAGCGTGAGGCGTATGTGCAGCGCAAACCACAGAACCCGCACCAGAGCCCGAGACCACAGCTCATTCCCCCAACTCCTTTTTTCCCACCAACCGCCCATAATTACGCCTATTGGCCCCTCGTTTTATGTCTGTTTTTGCTGTGCGTAGCAGCAGCACTGCAGTTCGTAGAGGAAAGCCCTGGGCACTGGACAACGGCCATTGCAGGAAAACTGTTGTAGATGTTAGCTTGAATTTTCAATTGTAGTAGATGCTCTATCTGAGATAACAAATATCGATTTCATTGGGTTCAGTGACCGTTGCAGTGTCATCATTGGAAATGTTTGTTGCATGACAAACTGTTTTAAGGATAGGATGTGAATATGCATAGTTCTGAGCAAAAGACTTGAGCTGTTAAAAGTTCCTTCCTCGAATGTTGCCAGAATTACCCTTGAGTGTGAAACGAGCTTTACAAATGCATTGCTGCCAGCACCAGGAACTCTTCTCTACTCCTCCCCCATAACAGTGCCTTTTACAGGCACAGTGTTTCAAACTAAATGTTTAATATTGTGGTCTTTCCCATATGCATTATATATAAATATTTGTATATGGCGTACAAATAAATATAACACCATTGACTATACTGTAACCATTATCACTGCTTTCCAGTAGTCCAGTCATATGATGTAATATTGATCTTCATCATAGGGTGATGCAGGTTCATCTGCAGCCGGAATCAAGGTGAGATGTTTGATGTTTTGCAAATAACAGCATGGCTATTCCTTCCTTGGCCCAACGGCAGTGAGAAATGAAGCAATTGATAAGGGAACATTTCTTGCTTTGTATTGCAGGGTGAACCAGGAGAGCCTGGGCGAAGTGGACTGAAGGTAATCTGCTCTCACGACTGCAAACATTATTTTGCTCGAATATTGGTTCAAAACGTATTTTTCTTAAGCACTGTAGCATTAACTTTTAATCCATTACCCTGCGTCATACTGTAAATAACCGTACATATATAATTATGTAAGTATTTCTGTTGAATGAGTGATTTTCATTGTCTTTGTGTTTCCTTTATTGATGCATTAACTCCACAACTCTGAACCTTATTGGTGAATATGTTAATACCAATTGAATACATGTTGTTTTTAATATCAATCAAGCAGGCTTTTACTGTGAAAGTGATGTTATGTTTTTAAGAAGGATTGAAGCCCCAGCCGCTATGCTAACACATCCAGTCTCCTGGATGCTTGTGCTGGGTTTTATAGAAAACTGTGCGCATTCCTTTCAACCGGAGCCAAGTTGTTCCATTATTCGGTGTTGCAAACAACCAACTGCACATGTTTTGGTAGTTTGAACACTGCTCTTTATTTAATTATTTCCTCCATAATTTCACACGATCTTGAAGCTGTAGTGGAAAGTAAACGAGGCTGGGTTGAATGTGCTGAGATGAAATCTGGGAAATAGTGCACTTTGCTAAAGAGACGTTGACATTTCGTGAGCGCAATAACCAGTTTCCCGCTCTAGATGCTGTCAAGAGTGTATCGGTGCCCTAACTAATTATACAATTAAATCCCCTGTGCTACACATCATTAAATCCTCCCGCCTATTTTGCGTTGGAAAGGTACCAGGCGGACAGAAGAGCTTTTTTAGGCGATGCCCTTTTCTGTTGTTCTGTGAGTCACAATCATTGCTTGGCTGAATTTATGCAGCCAGCCAACTCTGATTTCTCAGCAGGCTATATCCGTTTGCCCTGACACCCATTATGTCTCTCGTCACAGTGGCTATCGTGAAAGAAGCAGTTGATGGCTGTTGGATGACATTAAGTCCGGGTTTGCGCAGCAGTAGTTTGCAAGGGAGACTTTTACTCATTAGGTTTACAATGCTTTCATGAGCCACGATGTGGATTTATAGCCCCGCTCACTGAGCCCCTGAGTGCCATTACTGTTCATTCTTGTGCGATGCTAAATATCTCTTTTCATATGCCATAAATATAATAGGCTTAATAGAGCCTTAAATTATCCCAAGTCAGACATTTTGTTTTGAAAATTCTCTCAGAAACCCTCAAAAGAGACCTGACCTCTGCTTTTTCCACTGTTGAATCAAATGACTTTACTGTACTCGTACTTTGATGCAATGGGAGTCTAGAGTTCTCTTATATGACCTGACCTTGGTAATGTAGACGAATACTGCAAGTTTCAACTTCTAGACTTCCTGACCCAAATTACCAGTAGCTAAAACATTTTCAAACTTTAATCTCAGGTATGTTTCCATGCCACAATGTAACATTGCTGCCAATCCAACCCAGAGAAACAATAATACATCTGGGTTCCTCTTATAAATGACTGGTTCAAAGATGTTAATAAAAAGACCTTCACAGTGCCATATAACCAACACTAACAGTCCTGTCGGGCCATGGTTGCATGAATTTGTGGGAAAATGCATGGGCGGTGTCGCTGCTGGTGCTTACAACAAGCCAATGACTAATCCTAGAAGTATATACTAATACATATAGAACGCTTCTATTAGATAAGGGGAAATATAAATTTTAGCTTGTGGACTTGGCCGAAGACGCTTAAAGAATAGGAAGGAGACTTGACTCAGATTGGCTTGGCTTGGCTTGGCTGTAACGTGTCACACTTTTCCTGTGTAGGGAGAGCCAGGACTTCCTGGGTTGCCCGGACTACCGGGGATAAAGGTAAATGCTGCCGCTGTTCTCATCAACAGTGATTCCCAAAGTCTTGTCCATCTATCCTAGCATACAAATCACCTTATCAAGAGAGGCCAGCATTTGCTCCCAGACTTGACAGGGACTGCCTTTACATACACACACACGCACACGCACACACACACACTCACTCTTCTCTAAATAATAGTGCAGTAAGTCCACTATCATCTGGAATTCACGGTGAATGAATTTGGAGTAATGGCATGTTGGTGCATGTAACCATAGCCAGTGTCTCTTACTGCTTATGCTATATGTTAGCTTAATTATCACAACAACATGCTCCATGGTACTATTGGATAGATGGAGGGTAAATGTGAAAGTGCAAGGTTATATGCTAGCACTGCACAATCATGCATATATTTTAAATCCATGTCATATCTCTCTTCATATTCAGCCTTGTCAGTGTGCGAGAAGAGGTTTAAGCAAGGAGCTCAGAGTTGAGGGGGCCAAATAGTTTGCGCTTCCGAGCTAATAAATGCAAATGCCAAGAATTCAAGTGGTAGATTGATGCATTAAGTGAAGACACATGCAGTAATACGTGGGCCATGCAGAGCACTGGCGGGCGCTGACCACGACTAGGGCCGCAATCCACTTCCCGACAGTTGTGTTAATAACATAATATAACATAACATGATGTTTCATAAAGACACTTCACTTTGACAGAAAAGGCTTGACGTTTAATGTATCTTTAATTTTGTAGCTCCATCGTGAGAACTCGTCTGTAAAACATGCAGCTAGCTGAAGAAAAGTGTCAAATGATACAGCCTGGAAATACTGTAGCATTTGGCAGCCATCGTTAATAAGCAGCAACCGTTCTAATCGTACAGTATTTAGGACAGTTGTGCAGTTTTTCATAAAAATAAATGATAAATCCACGGTCCTGATTAGCTGTAGGGTCGTTGGCTTGAAATTTAACCTGTGAATGGAAAGAATGCTTAAAGGAGCATGGTGAGATAATGCTTGTTGTGTTTTGGTTCTATTTTGCTTATAGCCCTTTTGTATGCTTGTAACCTGTTGGCCTTGTAAAAACCCTTTCATTTTATACACTCACAGTCCTGTTTTTACTTAAATGCCTGATAAAATGTAAGAACCTTTTGACGTAGAGCATAAGGTCTGTGTCGGCTCAAAATTAGGTCTTCTGTGTTCTCAGTAGCATTTCTAAACGGTTACTTAGAGGCCACGCACTACATGTTCTGCTGATTGTCTGCTGTAGTCTTGGAGTTGAGTAGGTGCATGAAATCTATACAATGAATTTCTCATAGGCATGTTTTGCCAGAAATAGATAGCCTAGATTGCTTAGACTGGCATTACACTAAACACTTTCCTTTCCTTCCAACGTGGTAATCAAAGAAAGAGTGGCTCTAATGCCAAATAATCACAAAAGGTATGGAATCTGGCTTTGACAAAACCTCTTATTAGCACTTAACCAGGAGTTTCTGAGTTAACACTCCAAACGAGTTTATGCCATGGTGGAAATATCCTAAAGAGGAGATAAAATATCAAAACAATGTGGCTGTATGTGTGCGTCTATGTCTGTGTGTACGTGTGTGTGTATGTGTGTGTGTGCGTGCACGGGCATGTGTGCGTGCGTGCGCGTCTGTGTCTGTTTATAGCATGTGAATACATTCAACATTGCTCGTGTGTGTTAACATACAGTAGATGTGTGAACATGATCTGCATGCTTGTCATGTTCAATATGTTTTGCCATGCATTTTGTGTATATGTTTCAGCCCGTCCCAGAAGCATTTGGAGGTGGAGCAAGACCAGATATCACCTCTGGAACAATAAATAACACTTATTTGTTGGTTGTTCCAGGGAGAGCCAGGATTCTTAGGCCCTCAGGGAGAGCCAGGATTACCCGGTCTCCCAGGAACAAAGGTAGGCAGCCACTGGCCATTGACCAACATTATCATATTCCAAATACTAAGCAGTAGTGTGTGGCATCAAGAATATTGTACAGGATAGAGCAGGTGTTTATGTCACAGGGGTTTAATAATGTGCCATCAAATGTTTGAACTATGCTGGTATTTATTTGAACCAGTGTGGCAATATATTTCTAAGAGTATCTCCCTTGTTGAAGCCTAGCTATTCATGAAAACAAGTGTTGCTGTGTTGTCTTGTCTCAACAAGAGTGCCATTAGAGATGTTAACAAATTAAATGATAAGACAGTTGGATAGCTTTAATCAATGGCAGCTCCCATTTGTCCACACACTGTGAATAGAATAGTATTATAATTATTTATGGGTTTATAGTCTCATGCGGCATTTCAACCTTTATGTTGATGATGTGTTGGTTCATTCTCCAGCCAGTTTCTTTTATCCATACACATTGAAGATGATCTTTTCCATGTTATTCTATGTAACAATGAGACTTCATGTGTGGACTCAGTTGTGACATGCCGCCCTCTATTGGCCATATGGTGTCAATTCAGAGGCAAACAGTATAATGTATCGCACATCTGATTTTGAATGCAGTCTGCTGCTGGTTTCAGACATTTGGTTTTCACCAAAACTGCTCAGTTTGCACAGCTTATGCGTTTGAATGTTGGAAAAGCTGATCTACTAGGAGATATTTTCCTCCAAATGTAGAATCAGAAAATCTACATTTAAAATAATCACAAAATTAGACAGGAATTACATGGTGAACAAAAGGGATTACTACTTAGCAACGGTAACCAGATTATGTACTGCATAATAACGTGTATGCATGTTCACTAATACTGGCCAATGGTCATTGTCTGTTATTGAGCAGTTGGTGGGTTACTGTACGTTTCAGGGTGAAAGAGGGGAGCACGGACCACCAGGCAAAGGTGAACGAGGTGAAACTGGACCTTCTGGACCAAAGGTGAATGGATACTTGTACTGTGTGCATGTATATTGAGCATAGTGCTGTGCCAGATGTCCCATTCTCATTCATTTTCTCCACTGACTTTATGGTAAAAATCCTTATATTAAGAGTTCTAAGTTTAGAATCAAGCCAGCCAGCTAGAATGTGACGTGATGGGATATGATTCGTATGATATCAACCTTGTTTTCAGATAAACATGATTTAGTCGCAGTGTCAAGGAGAACTACTACAGTGCTCACAGTCTGAAAATGTAGCAACATCTCTGATTGATGGAGCTAAAAGTCCTCGTGACGCCATCCTGCGTTTAAAGTTCTGAGCGTGCCGTTACCATGATCCACGAAAGTCATGTTGGCTAGCGCTGAAAATACGATTGTTTATGTTACTGTAAGTATAAATTATATGAAACCTATTGAATCATGCTATTGTAATGGTATAATAAACACAATAAGAAAACTCATTAGGAAGAACCGCAGAAGAATATGCTTCTGGAATTCACAATTGTTTACAGAATGCGTAGTTCATTCACTCTTAAAGTAAGTTATGTACACAGTCTTGTAGTTTAGCCTTTTTTCCATTTTAATTTTCATTTATATTTCTGCTCCGAATCAAACTGTTTATGGTCAGGAGTATTCTTGTAGCTGGTTGGCTTGTTTCCAGACTTAAAACTCTTTCTATAAGGATTTTATGAAAATTAAATGGAGAAATTTACTTCTGGCACCAAAATGCTAAAAACGTGGGCAGTCACTGTTCTATGTTGCTCTCTACTATGTATAGAATAACAAAAACAGACAGACAGAAAACAGAATTAATTTGTTATCAGAATGATGATAAATTAATGATGTTTTCTCATCCCACATTAGTGCATCAACACAGATTCACTCACTGGGTTTTGCTGCCCTCTACAGACATGTCATTAGATTCACACTACAACTCAAAACGTTGAGAGACTGCCAATGAATAAGAGGAATTATGCAGCACCAAAGCATTTCTTTGACTCAAATCAAGCCATGAACAGAAGGCTATGCTATGGCCTTGAACTCTCTGTCCCTGTTAATGTAAACCAGGTATAAATGAGTTAACCATTGTTTATGGTTGCCACTGACTGGGCACTATCAGCCCTCCCCCAGAGAATAACCTCTCCATAGAGTCCAAATATACACATTCTCCATTTCAAGTTTGATTTTAGTGTAGGAAAGGTAGGCGTGTTACTCTTGAGAAGTCTGATATTTCCTTTGGGAAATATGCTTCCTAATTGCATAATAAAAACATACCGAAAGTTATTTGAATTATATGTGTATGTGAATTGCTTTGTTTTCTTTTGCAGGGGTCGCCAGGAGAGTCTGGCACACCTGGCCTTAAAGGTTCAAAGGTCAGCATATCAATGTATACTGTGTGTATGTGTGAAATATATATATATATATATGCATGCATACATACATACATACAGTATATTAGTTTTTAAATGTGTTCGCTCTGCATTAGGGTGAGACTGGAGGCAAAGGAGATTTAGGCTCTATGGGCCCAAAGGTATGTAGTCAATGCTATATATTGCATAACATTAATTATGTATTTTACACTGTTATGTTATACAAAATGCATGCACATAGTGTAAGGACACATGATCAAGACTTTGCATTCCTAAATACATTATTTAACGTAATCAACTTGTTTCATGATTTCATATATATATATATATATTCATAATATAATAACACATGTCTGTAATACAGCGAGTAAAATAAGTATTGAACTTGTCACAATTTAAACTATTTATTTTATTTTATTCTAAACGTGCTCTTGCCGTCAAGAAGGCCTCATTAAGCTTATGCAAAAACACATAATGGCAATTACATCGTTTATGTTGCCTTTATGTGACCTCCATGTTGTGATCCAATTCTTCATTGTGTCTGTCAATGCTATGCATGCCAGGGCCCTCCAGGCCAGAAGGGGGACCAAGGCACCACTGAAATCATCGACTATAATGGGAACATCCAGGAGGCCTTGCAGGTCAGAAATACTCCTTTAAAGTTGACTCTGTTGATGTTGAGTTACAGATTAGAGCTCCTCCCATGACTCTGGTCATTGACAGACCTAGTTTGATTGACATCTCCCTAACTTGACCATGTTGCTTTTGTTATGGGTTTATAACTAACAACAATTGGTTGTTAGTTTCCAGTATAGTTTATCCACCCAAATTAAACCTGAGAAAAGGTGAAATCAGTTATTAATAATCCAGCCCAAGCGGTTAGACAAGGAGTAATAGGTTTATAGGAGCAGATGTACAGCTGCTTTACATATTTATGAATAAGCAAAGGGAAGTCCTTTGCCCTTAATATTAGTTTAATTTATTTTAAGTGTGCAGCAGTCTAAACTGCACATAAAGAGATGAAGGTATTTCATAAAGGACAGACCACCTACATTAAATACAATCTACAGCAAATGTACATTTTTATAATTACAAATATACTGTAAAAACATGGTTCTTGACAAGACGTCGAGATATGTTATGCTTGTGCACATAGACATATAGTGGAGAATAGAAGATTGGTAACACAAAGGTTTGTTTGTTGAGTAACATGCGTTCTCACTTCCTCCTCTTTATCTGCCCATTGACGTACTACAGAAGATAACCACTATTACAGTAACGGTAATTCAGTTCTATTCTCTATGTGTCATCTCCACGAGAGATGCACTATGTCATTGCATGGCCAAATTACACCCCCACCCACCCACCCCACCCAGTGTTACCCTGCCCTGTTCTCATATAGCCAATTAACTCTGACGTGTTTTTGCCTAACAATAATCTGAACCTGGCAACTATGAGCTGTCGTGTTTGTGTTGGTGGCTCCTGCTGGTTTTGTTGCTAAATGCTAAATGTCAAAGCCTTTCAGGTGACTGGATTGGATTGATATTCTTGGAGGTGGTCTCAAGTGAATACTATTTTCAAATGATTATTTATCCATGTATTCCAACTAACACTCATTTATTACTTTGGTACATGTTAAATGTAATTTAGGTGGATAACTGATCCTTAACATTTCTACTCACTAAACAAAATCAGTTTTTACAGTGTTTGTCTTGAGGCGTTGCTGTGATCTGGTAGACGATTGTCTCATGTTGGGAACTGTTTCTGATGACTTCTTCTCTGTTGATCAAGGGTCCACCTGGACCTCCCGGGCCAATAGGACCTCAGGGTATAAAGGTAAACACTAGTTTGGGTGCTAATCGTATGATGCCATGATGTTCATGGCCATTTATGCCGTATCTCCGGAAATGTTAAACTTGAGTCTCATGTCACTTGTGGCATGTTCCCTCAATATGCTATAACAAATATATATGGCTGCTAAATATTGATGCAGAAGTGAGTGATGATATATTGGGTTACAAAGATGTGAACTTTGTCATTATTCTTTGCTCAGGGAGACCAAGGTATGCCTGGCCTTCCTGGTCTGGATGGTGAAAGAGTAAGTTCTTCACTAGCAAGCCACCATGACACATTGTTATAAGGCATTTGACCAAGACACTCTTATCCTTACTGACATTGACTTACAGTAATGTTCAGCCACATTGTATTCTTCCAGATAAACATGAAGGTGTTTGCAAACACCACCATAGTTATTTCTTGGATTAATGCTAAATACCTATATCTGTCTTGACTCAGGGCTACAAGGGCTCCAAAGGAGACATGGGAATCCCTGGCTCTTCAGGAGAGAAAGGAACGACTGGTTTGCCTGGTTTACCGGTAAGAATCCACCATATTCGTGGTCATAACAAAATGTGCTTTGTTAAAGTCCCAGTACAGCCACAAAGGCTGTACTGGCGCAAAGCATGGCGGACGCAAGTGTCTTTGCTAGTTCCAGACCGACGCAGTTGTCATTTTCCCATCTAGTGCCCACGTTGTTTAAATAATAAATGGACTTGTACCCATTTGACCCCCCGAGGGTGTGTTGGTCTAAACGCGAGGTGTGTTCGGGGGCATTGCTATCTTGAGGCAGCGGAAAGTGATTGCACGATGTGCAAACAAACCGTAGAGTCAATGGCGCAGAGCATCAAAATAGTATCGGCTATGACGGGTGCACAACGAGTGTACACTCTGCTTGTTACACACACAGGGACGCACAAACATGCAAAGAATAAAAGAGTACAATGTGAAATATTATTTGTGTGTAGCCTACTGTACATCAACATATTTTTGGGATCTTAGTAGAATCTCGCTGCTTACGTACATGCAGATGGTCTGCTCGCGCTCTTTCTTAACCCGCCGGTGTAATAGCAAATCGCCAAGGTCCAAGCACATTTTGTGTTTTTAAAGGGATTTAAAGATGACACTGATTGATTTTGTGTATGTTAAGCCCAAAACACACCCATGAATAATGAAGATGGTAAGTACAACGCTTTTCAAACGTAGGACTGGCGCAACGACCGTTTATCTGCTGTTAGGGTTTAATAATAATAACAATAACACATTCTATTGCATACTCACATCAGGTGTGAGGAGGAAATATTTAAAGATTTAATAACAACTGGAAATGACATCCTGCCAGCCAAAATGCCTGAAAACATCTGTATGGGTGCACAGGGACCATAAGTCCGTCTCATTGCTGCATGGTACTGTGTGTGTAATACACCTCTTCCCCCTGAAGGGAAACAATGGAATGAAAGGAGATAAAGGAGATGCAGGCCTGCCTGGTCCGCAAGGTCCCTCAGTAAGTCATAACCCAGTTATTATTCTAGCAGATACAATACTAATATAAATTGTTACAAAGTGTGACACTCTGTCAGAAGTGCTCGTTTAAAGGCATGGTCAGTCATTCTTGCTAACTTCGAGCTCAAATCAAAACGATATCGCTCCGCAGCGGCACATCACATGTCGAAATGCAATGTGAAGCAGTGTAGTGCTAAGGCTTTGTTCATTGTTTATGTGACTATTTAGGGAGCCAGGGTTGTGTAGAAGTATCAGATAACTTTTTCAACACACACAGAGAATGGTAAAATAGTGAAATGCGAGGAGATATTTGTTGAATCTGACAAAAACTGTATTATCTTAGATTTAGCTTGCAATAGCTGACTTCACCTTTAAAATGTCCTCATTTAAAATGTCCTGTGCTTTTAATGTAGTCATGTGTGATGATGTGAAATGTAGTCTATTGTTAATACTGGCAATAATCATACGAAATATTCAAATTCACAGATTGTTGGCCCCCCAGGGCCACCAGGACCGCATGGCCCCTCAGGGCCAATGGTGAGTTTAGTGTAAAAGTTGTGTGTGTGTGTGTGCAGTAGCTACAGCGTGTTACAACATAACCTTCTAAAACAAGGACATGCAGGCCTTATACAGTAATGTTTTGGATGTTTTAAACAAAAAACGACAGTAAAATGTTAGCCAACTTTTTTTCTATCTTATTTTTCAGGGCCCTCATGGTTTTCCAGGATCAAAGGTAGATCTCTACAACAAATTAAATGAATAACCCCCTTCACATACTAAATGATGACGTGTGCATTATGCATTATAGCTACATTAAAATGCTGCTTTTCTCTAAATCATATAGTTGTCAAGGCTGCCTGGCCATCAGAACTGGTTTATTGTTCCACCTAATGTAAAGTGTAGTAGATAAAGAGTTCTGTTCTGTCTGAAAGCACTTGCAGTGGCTCTGCTATTTTTGTAATCTGTCTATTATAATGTCAATAATATTACTCTCTGAAAGAAGTAATGGTGTCAATTAAGATGTATTCCAAAATAGCTAATTTCTCGTTTTCATTTCGACCTATCCACCAACTTCCATTGAGATAGCAAACTGAAGTAAATGCATGTTGCAGTATATAGAAATGGCAACATTATAACTGAATAGGAACGTTTGAAGGATGAAAAAGGCTGTCTAAAATGACAATTAAAATTAGAATGACATGGAGGTTTTTACACTTGTTAAGTTGAACAACAAATGTACAGTGTACTGAATACTCAGATCCAACATCTTGCTCCATATAGGCTCTTGTAGAATAGTGATTGATGGGCGCTAACCTGCACTAATGTGTGGCTCTTCAGGGTGAGGCTGGTTTGCATGGCACAAAAGGCGCGCGCGGTGAACCAGGGCACAAAGGTGACCGTGGACCTTTGGGTCTCCCCGTAAGTATGGCACATAGATTACATACATGTACTACGGGTTGCCATTATCTTCTTAATCTTGCTTCATTTAATGGATTGTTTAATGAGGGTGTTTGTTTCATGCTAGTGCAGTGGATTTCAACCAGGACTGTGTGGTTGTTGTAATATTTTGGCATAATGTCTGTGATATATAGTGTATTTATTATCATAATATCATAATAATATAATAGCTCTGCAAGTAATGAAAAGCATGGTATCATAATATCTATTATCATAATACTACTAATGAATGATGTTGCAGTTTAGTTTCAGTTTAATTGATCATTTTGTCATACTGGTTTCTGTGGTGATGGATATTCAGCTACTACATACTGACAGGTCTAAATGGTTTGGAACACTGCAATAGTGCAAATATCAGTTTGTTTGAGAATGTGTGTATTTATATTGCGTGTGTATGTGTGTGTTATTTGGAATGTGTGTACAAACCGTAGTCTGGTCTCATTATGTTCATTGCTTGAGCCGACTGCTTTTCCCAAACCTCCGTGTAATTTAGTGGTTGTGTACCCTACCATCAACCTGCCCTAATAACAGCAATTAAGTGTCTGTTTCCACTGTGCTCATCTGGTACTAATCCCGCCTTGTCCATGTCACTCATACATCCATAACGACAGGGAGCCTCCGGCTTAGACGGCAAGCCTGGCGTTAGGGTGAGTGTCATTTTGACCAAGAGGCTTCCTCGCCAATCTCTATCCTCAGTCTCTCTCTCTCTCTCTGTCTCTGTCTCTGTCTCTCTCTCTCTCTCTCTCACCGTCCAATGGTGCTATTCAATTGGTTCCCTTGAAGTGCTCCTGTAAGCATTTGTTTCTTGAACTTAGTAAGGGTCATTTGAGTTTGTTGCATAATACCGTTCCAAACATCCGCCACAGCAGAACGCCAAGGCTCTTGTCTGTCCTGTGTGCCATTAACTCAGCATTAACACACACTCATACATTAACTGTGTCAGCGTCGTGTCAACATTCTGTCAACATTGTACACATCCCTTTGTGGCCAGTGCATGTGCTAGCATCAGCTGTCAGGATTTTTTTTTTTTTACAAATAGCTATTTGGCTAGCACATAGGTGGGGAGTTTTATGTTGGTTTGTTTTTGGGTGGGTGGGTTAATTTAAATGCATTTGAACAATAGCCCTTTAAATGTGGATGCAGAAAGTGATATTGGGAGCTTACTGTACGTTCAGAACCGTCTTTGTCAAGCTTGTGTGTGATTTCAGAAGATGCCTGTAGTAATGGCAGATAATCACAGTCAGGAGACGGTGTACTGTACCAGCTGAGGGTTGTCATGGTTTCTCTTTGGCAGGGCATGGATGGACCAGCAGGGCCTTCTGGGCCAGCAGGGCCAAAGGGGGACATCGTAAGATAAACCCCTGTTTTAAACCTGTCTTTCATAATAGCACACTATTATGACTGTGCTGCTAATACATTTCCGCATGACTTACGAGGTTAGACATCTAAGAATGTGTGTGTTTTGGCCACTGTGTGTTGTTGTGTTGCTGCACACATGCAGTGCATGTCATTCCTGAGCATTGTAACCACACAGTGCACAAAGTAGAACATGCTTCAGTTGTGACTTCATTGAATGGGATTAGTTTGTGACGTGCTGTGATCTGTGTCAGGGTGAGAGAGGTGCTCCCGGGGAACCTGGCCCAAGGGGGCCTTATGGACTACCTGTGAGTTTCATACGAAGACACACAAGTATACTATAAATATAATACTGTTACCTCTGATGTTTCAATGCTATTTCCTCGTGTTCCTTCACAGGGAGCTGCTGGAACACCGGGCCTGGATGTGAGTGGAATGTAATACTTTCTATCGGCTCTGTTATGAAATATTAGAAACTAGTAACAAGATAGAACCTATGACTGATTATCGCGGTGAAAGGTTTGTCCATCTAATGGACTGTGTGCCAAACGTAGCAGCTGTGATGTGTTTTTTTAGAGCAATTTCCTCCTTGTTCCACATTCCTTCAGTTTCGCTTCTTTCTTTATTTGATCTTATTGTTCTTTTTCCATCGACCCACTTTTGACCCCCTACACAAGTGCTTAAGCTAAAGCGCTGTCAGAAAAGAGATAGCTAACTGGCGCTTGAGTTCCCTTCCCTAAGAGGCCGTAATTGAACTGGAGTTGTGCTTTCACAGGGGTTGCCAGGCTTAAAGGGAGACAAAGGCGATCTTGGTGAAAGAGGAGAAAAGGTAGATGTAGAGATGCTATACTGGCTTGACCAACACCCTTAACATGACAGACAAGAACTGATGTCAATGGAATTTGAATAGGAATAGGTGTACAGTACAAACTAGGTCTAGACAGTAATATCTGACCGTGTATTTGCACCACTATGCAGTACCAAAGTCATTTATCTGCGGTGTACTAACGATGTACAAAAAGTACATTTCCCGACCAGGAATCTGTCCCAACCTACCAGCTATCCAGTAGGGAAAAGTAAACCAATGACATTGTCTGAATATAGGTGGAACAAATACTTTATTGTATGAGGATTTTTACTTTCTGGACATGGTTTGTCCACCTAATGTAGTCTAGACTAATAGACTATGACTAGGTATGCAAAGTGAGATGAACATTTATTGTATGATAAATGTATGATAGGTTAACCTAAACTGCTTTGTATTTCATTGTTTTTCAGAGTTCTCTTTATTTGAATAGATTTCTGATAGCATAAAGTTAGTTTCAAATAGTGTTTAAAGAATGTTCATGGTTCAGGATATCATGGTAAATACCATACTGTACCAATTCTGTCAAATCAACATTTGTTCTCCACTATTAAATTGATTTGCCATCTCATTTTTCTAAAATTCATATTTCAGGCATCAAAACCTGATTTTAACACACCATAGTGTGAACATAGATCACAGAAAATCAAAGAGCATTCAGTCCATTGACAACAGACAGAAGAAACTCACCTTTGTGTTCTATCCTCTTCACTTTCCATCGCATGACAACTACTCATATACGCATCTTTTCTCTTGACATTAACGCTGCTCTTAAACAGTATACTCTTAGATCTGCAGTTTTCAATACTAATTGTGTGTGTGTGTGTGTGTGTCACAATTACTGTACACAGAAAACCACTTATTTTGTGATTTTATGTTGAATTTGTCAATGAAACTGTATCCCATTCTATGGTAGGCTACTTTGGTAAGGTTTGATTTTCCCTCTGTCATAAGTCTGAATCCATTTAGTTTCTTATATGAAAAAGAAACTAAACTTTATTCCCCAGACAGAATGAACATATGAATTCTTTAAATAAATACACTAATGTTAGGAAAATCTCCATAACTCATCATATAACTAATTTTATTACACGTAACGCTGAGAAAGATTATTGGTTCTGTTATTGACCTCAGAAGATATCTGCCTAACAAGTATTGAGGGATACAGTCTCAGCTAATAAAATGTAAAGCGGATGTGATTGATTGTGTTCTGTTGCTCCGGAGGTGTTTTCCCTGCTACTCTTTTCCTTCCCTTGTGCCCTTGACCTCCCCTTGACCTCCCCTTGACCTCCCCTTGACGACTGGCTCTCTTCTCCACTCCTTTGTGCTCTTCCTTTCCCAAAGAATGTTCTAGAAGATGTGGCTCCTCCTGGTACTTGTACCTCTCTAACAACGACCCTTAGCGATCCCTTTTTAATCCCCTCCTCCCCGTCTAACAGCAGTTCTGTCCCAAGGGATTCAGGCTGATGTTGACTTGACCGACTGATTGTATCCACAGGGGGAGAAGGGAAAGAAGGGCAAAAAAGGGCCCAAGGGCGAGAAAGGAGAGCAGGGTGCCCCTGGATTAGATGCTCCCTGTCCATTGGTATGTGCCAGCAGTGAGCGGGAAACCACCTCCTGACCTCGTAGGACCATGGAACCAAAACAGGGAGGAGCACTCTTGAGCTGAACAGATGCCCAAAGTCCCGCCTAGAAACCACTACATTTTTAGAATTTAAGACCTCGGAGATTCTCTCATTTTATTTGGCTATATGAGCGAAGAATGGTTGCATTCCAAGTCCCTTCACTTAACTCATCGCAACTGACGAAACTTGACTTCTGCAGTAGGTGACCTTTATGTGACCTTTAAGGTAAACGGTGACAGATGAGGCTGGATTTTGGTGTTTGTAAGCTCACAGGGTTGCTCCTGCCTTACCCTTCCCTTCCCAACTTTCCCTCCCTTCTTGCGGGACAAACTCTGGGGATTAGCACCGTCCACCTCTCTCCCAGTAACCCTCCCAGGTCATCTTTACAAACAGGGTTTCCGGGGCTTTAAGGGTGAAAAGGGTGAGCCGGGGCAGCCTGGTCTGGATGGGCTCGATGCCCCGTGCCAATTGGTACAGTATTTCTCTCTTTCCTCTGTCTCCTCTCCACGCATGCCACTCACGGTTTAGTTCACAAGCCAAGCGGCCATTTTGTTGCGGCCACTGAGCATCGCTCACTCACGCACGTGGACTGACTGATTCATTTTCCCACCCACTTTAGCTATAGCTCACTCGTTGTCACTTGTCACGTAATGCACACACATGCATGGCTGCCACAAGTGCATGCGCTCCATTGTAGTAGCAGTACATTACGATATTATGTTATTACGTTATTATTAGTATGTGATACCAAAAACTAATTCTCTGACCGCAAGCTGCCCTCTATCGATTGCAATAGCATATGTTTAAATACACACAGTGAACACTTCTGTCTTCTATAATCTATATCAGTCTTATTTTAACCAAGTTTCCTCGCAAGCTTATATCCTGTTACCTTTTAGCATATATCCTGTACCCTCCAGTTTATTGCTATATGGACCCTTCCCTGTTTAATGTAACGCTAACACTCCTTTACTGATGAGGTACCTATGAAACAGGTGCATGGAGCCCCTCCTTTACCCTGTTACTTCATCTTTCCCCACCTCTTTTTGTACCAATTGGGCGCTTAGACCATTTTTTAGGAGAAAGTCTCTGTGACTCAATCAGCTAGCACTCGGGATCCATCCAAGTGTTTCCAATATTATGTGTTTGTGCTCTTAAAGGCACAATATACGCAGCATTGAAGAATTAGACAAATGAGTGCATCCGGCTCTACACAGATTTAGCCAATCAGGAAAAAGATGGCGTTCCATATCAATCATAATCACACTCAGTAGTGATTACTTTGATAGGAACAGTTAGACAACTCCTTGTATCTGATTGGATAAAATCTGCCGCAGAATTTGTTCTTTCTTGCTAGTTGTCCAAAGATCCATAGCATAATGTAACAATGTTTCTAATATTGTGATGTGTACTGCATGACAATTGGTGTACTCTGGGAATTACTATTAGTTATACAGGTGACACTGAATTGTTTGTTTTTAATGTTTGTTTTAACAATAATAAAGAATAGGATGTTGGGGAGAGGCGATAATTGCACCTAGTATATAGGCGCATCATCCACATGTGATCACAACAAAATACATTGCATGCATTTAGTCTCCATTTTGATGTGTATTAAATGCATGAATGAGAATACTGTACACCCGTGTGACTAAATATACTGTATTTACAACATATATAACATATATATATATTAATTTTTTCCTCTAGTTATAATTTGTGTTTTAAAGCTCTATTAATGTGGTTTTGGAATACTATAAAACTTCAGTGATCTTTTATTTAAAAATACAGGCTCACATTTTCCTCAACTAAATGATGGAGCTTTTAATAATATGAGCATGCAATTCTAAGACATTAGAATGAATTAGGGGATGCTGTTTGTTTGATAATCCCATGAAGTGGGATTATACTATTGTTTCTAATGAAATCTGTCTTCCCATTGCGATTCCTCATACAGGGTCCGGATGGATTACCAATGCCTGGGTGCTGGCAAAAGGTACAAACCTTTTTTGAACGTTTAAAATATTTGATTTATACAGTAGCCTACATATACTGTGTACGAAATATCAGGAATGCCTTATTGTTATGAATTCACACCCTCTGATAGCTGGTAAAATGTTTAATTAATTGAATATCCTCCAGTCATTTGTCATCTCGAATGTGAAAACACTTACTAATCAACTAACTGAAATAATACACACTGTACAATATAATATGTCATTCAATTGAATGGAAACAGTGGGTGTGGGTGTTCCTAATAAGTCATACAGATAAAGGATAGTTTCACTTCTTTGAACTTAGAATGTGTTTAAATGTTGTTTCCCATCATTAATAATGGTACATACTGTACCAAGACCTCACGCTTTAATATTGAGAAACCTTCCATTCTGCTAACACTGAATCATAACGCAGTTTAACTGGAAATTAAAAAGCTTTCAAAAAACATTGAGAAACATTTGAAAATGTAAAGTCAAAGTATACTGTAGTCCTGTGTGTCTACTTGATTAATGACAAGGGTCAAGTGAAATGTTTCTCTATATCAAAACGATCAGCAAGTCTGTACACACCATTATAAAAGATGGAAACATAATAAAACACATTTCACAAAGGATGCATTGAATATTTTATAAATTAACCTACCATTAGGGGCACAGCTTATTAGGTTTAGATTGCATGGATTGTACTTAGTCACACCTGAATGTCTAACTTGCAGCCATAAAACGTGTCCGTGTCACTCCATCGTCCAGTCATTATCTGTCTTCTGTGTTTTTCTTACAGTGAGCGCTCTAACCAGAATCGCATGGAGTTTGTAAATAATGCTTCATATATATGGTATTTATAGTTTTTTGAAATGGGAACAAAAAAAAAAGAAACGTCTAGAACAAATGTACGTGTACGATGACGCATAAAAACAAGCCAGCCACCACGATTGTCACGTCCTTAAAAGCTTCTACCCACCACCCGCCAAACCGCCTGTCCTGCCCACTGTCGTGGAGTTCAGATCCTTGGTGGCTCGCGCCCCCCTATCTCTGTTCCTGGCTCAGACTGGAGCCCACAGTCTGTGGGGTGGGGGGGGGGGGGGATTGTGAGGCCGAGGATGTGAAGGAGACATTGGAGAGGGTCTGGACTAGCTTTCTAACACCACGCTCTAGGTGTATTTGTGTTTGTTTGTTTTCTCTCTGTCTTCACACGCTCATCAAACCCATTCATGCAATTGCCTAAAAGACAAAAATAAAAAGATAAACAAGAGACTATCACACAGGACATTGCACCCCTACTCCGCCTGGATAACGCATGAGCACCGTACTGAAGCTGTTTTTCTGTGTTAGTAAATGTTACTTGTGTGGTTCCAATATCGCTTCTGCAAAACAACACTAACATTGGCTGCCAACACAGGATCCCCAGACGACTAGAATAAGTAACGTGTTTGTTGTTTCCTTTGCTTTTCTGTCAACGTTTCCAAAGGGAGTCACACCCTGGCTGGTAGCCTGACGAGCATTGATTCCCTGAAAGTCAAAGATTGGTGCTCGTTTATTTGTTACTTTTATTTGCGGCCATGGCCTGCGGTATCTGTTCGTTATACGCAGGTGGGCACTGATGTGATCGTGACAGTTCCACAAGTGCACCCAAAGAGGGAGAGCTTGGACGGTTCCCTGCACTGGCCGGGATTGGAAATGGTTGTTACTGGCCTTCTCGAGATCCCTTAAGGACTGGATCACCAGTGGGAGTTGTCAGGAGACTCTTGCTAATCGAGTCTCCTTTAATGGTTATTGGCCGGAACACCTGTCTATCATAATAGACAGTGCTTCAGGGACAGATGAGAGTAAATGGAATAGAATGTGTTTGTGGTTTTTTGTGTTTTCTTTTTTCTTTTTTTTTAATTGTTCTTACTCACTATTGTTTATATTGTTTTCGATAGCCTTTGGTGCCTCAAGCATTTGTTATCCATTCCTTTATCAGAAATGTATTCTATTTAGAGTTGTGGGAATGGTTTCACGGAGAATGCTAACCTCTCCTTTCTAATGTTAGTCACAGTGTTAATAAAACAGGCATCCAACTGAACACTGTCACTTGTGTTTCAGGCATATTTTTACAGGATGTTGATATGTACATTTTGTCTTCATTAGATCAAATAGTAGGGTGTTGTGCAATTCAAAGTATAATTCAGTGCATGCATTGGTTACACCTTAAAATACCTTTTGTTTGTAACTATACAGCAGTTTCTGAATTTGTAGGCTATTTGTTCTTAAACTGGGTGCAGTGTGTTTTCCAGACACTGCATAATATTTAGTTTCTTCTTTTTCTTAAGTTTATTGAAAAATAAATCATAATAATTGTTGTACCTATTTAGCATGCTAGGGAATTATAAACTCAGCAAACAGCTTTAATAATAAGTGGGCGTGGTCCTTAATAGTTGAGGAGGGTTTCACACAGTTTATGATCTGAACATGCCTTGTGTTCCAGTTCAATACATGGTTTAACAGATCAACCCATTCATGTAAAGAGTGTATGTCTTAAAATGTAAAACCCACCTTACAGTGGAAGACATGCTCAATGTATGACAATGAAACACAAACTTAATGGTGACAGGTTGCATTCCATGCCAGAATGAATTGGCCTCTTAGTGGGATTCAGTTCACAACACAAGAATCTTCTAGATTGTGATTTATTCATAATTATGTCATTACAAAAAAATACACATTAAAACAAATGCATTCTGTCAGATGTGACCCTATGCAAAGTGATTTTTACAAAATAAATTAGGATTTCTATTTTCTTTTTGCAACAACAGCGGGATTCAAGCTACATGTCCGTGTGGATTGTAGTCAATCATTACCGTTTAATAATCCATAATGTTATGGATATGCTCATCTGTACTGGTTTTGATATTGGTGCTATCTATAACATCAACAATGGCTCAATTTAGGCAGTGGCAAGAACCAGTAAATCAGTTCCTTTATTGTTATTTTGATTGTATTGGAATAATTTTGCGCATATACTTTTGTATTTGTCTCACTATTTTAAGTGGTAAATAATTTATTTTTCTATATTTTCTTAAATCAAGGCATTTTGGTTTCTAGCAGGCATTCCTTTCATGTGACAGTGACGTCTGGTTTGAAAGGGGCCTCATTGTTTGTGTCCAGAATATCTCATCTGGTTGAAACCAATATTGACATGCAGAGAGAGCAAGCCAGTCTGAATAGTCCTGAACCACATCTTTAGATTCACCCCATTTTCTCTGCTCACTGTTTCATGCACAAGGTGGACATGTGTTGTTCTGTGTATAACACAATCATGTAGTGTCCCTTTACATGTAGTCAGTTGTGTCTGTATTGACCTGGTTGTTTTCTATAATGCTATGGTATCAAACAAATCACAATAGAGCAGAAATGGTACTACATGCACTGACATATACTTTATAGTGTGTATTCACGTGTGTTTCCTACAGACGGGCAAAAGCATTTGCCAAGAATGTTTCCTCATTTTACTGGCTGTACAAATATGGTTGTTTTCTTTTTAGCTATGACAAGGCAGCATTGAGATGTGGAAGGATAAATGGTTGTCATGCAATAGCGTAGAAAAAGTATCACTGCTTTTCTCTCTCTCGCTCTCTCTCCCTCCCTCTCTCTGCATTGAATGTAGTTGATATATGTATAGTGGGTTGTTAATGTTTAAATGTGTGCTCGTTTTAAGTGCAATTTATTATTTTATTGGTTTGTGTGTGCAGCATTGAATGCAGCTTGAATATAATGTCACATGAAGGTGATTTATATAGCTTCATTTGTTTGATTATGCTAGCCTATATTTACCACTAAACTGTTAATTTACTACAGCAGATACAGGTGTAAATATGGACTTTTCATTTTGACTGATTTGGAATGATATATTGTTGCCTCGGTGTTCCTTTAAACTTTGACAGTTCTTATTTCCACATTTTTTGTTCTATTATTGATTTATGTAATTGCTGCTTTTATTCTCGTTTGATTTCCAGCCTTTGTCACATACGGTATTAAGCTGTATCTTCAGTATGTGCAGCTAATTGTTGTCATTAAAATTGTTTTATTAGTGTATATTGTGATTGGGTTGTCTCCGATTTATGGTGTCAAATCATCTTGGCTGTCATGAATAGGCATAACAATGTCATTCATTTTGCTTATGGATGTCTAATTGTGAAGATGGTAAGCGGGTGTCTTGTTCCAATAAAATAAACACAGCATACATGTAAATATATGCTGTGCCACTTTTACTCTTCACAACTGTGAAACTCTTAATCGATTTTCTGCAAAAGAGAAAATGCCCTATAAACAACCTCTTGATACTGCACATGCAAGAACCAGTTTATTTTCCCAAATGGTGGCCTAACTGCAGTCAGACGTTGCATTTCTTAATTTGTGGTATTTTCTTTATTCTGTATATGTGTAATGTTCATTTTTTACACACTTCTTTGAAATTCAATTGAAGATCTTGTTCTTTATTATTTTAAGGATGACATTTCATATGACTGTACAGTTGGAGCCAAATAAATGCAGTCTCTCAAATACACATTGACATACCTTGTGCTTATCTAAATCAATTTTAGACTAATATATATGCAGAAATTGTCTGTTTCAATAATAGGCTATTGACAATGCAATGTTTCAATATGTTGTGTTGTTTCTGTCAATATGATATATTTAAATCTTACAAAAAATATACATACTGAATATTACATGAAATTATTTTGACAGGAATACCGAATGCTAAGATCAATGTTAACCTGCAAGTATATGACGCCAACAGGTGGCAGCAGTACGGGAAAGCTGCCGTGCGTGCGTGAGCGTGTTCGTGAGGGGGTACGCTAACCAAACTCTCATGTGCGCGCTGTGAGTCGTTTCCTTTGGAATTGACATACAGTAAAATAATCTGTCAGTGAAAAGGCATCATCACGCGTATGCCTGTTATAGCCTAATAATGGCCACGGAAATCTTTGATAAGACTGAAACTATTGACTTGAGAAAGAAGCACATCGGGTAAGAACATTCATATTATGTGTGGGTATGTTCCTCGCCGTTGTCAAGTTATTCATGTGACTTTTACATTTTTTAAAGTAAGGGGGGCAATGAAGGGCGCATCCATCTAACGTAACATTTATATGTCATAATATTTTGCAGTCACATAGTTCTTTCTTATAAACTATACTGTACCTGAATGCAAACTGAGTATCGTAACATCTGCATATTTTGCATACCTTTTGCCAAATTGGCATAGTTTTAGTGTAGTTGTATTAGGCTACTTATTAATTAATTCACCATCAGATTACAAGATATGCCTAGTTCGTTGTAGATAGGCCTATATATTTTCCCTAGTGGTCAGTTAAACCACGTCTTAGTTTATGGCTCATATTTCTAAATTCACGGCTATAATTCTGTGAAGCAACCTACATTTTGTGTTAATATTGATAATAGCCCCATTACAGGCCATCGTGTAAGGTTTTTTTCGATCAAGACCCTATCAAGATTGTGCGTGCCAAAGGCCAGTACATGTACGATGAAAAGGGAGAGCGGTACTTGGATTGCATCAATAATGTGGCCCACGGTAACCACGCACAAACACACGCACAGACGCACAAACATGGCAAGTGTATTTTGCCAATCAAAGCAACGTAATCTGACCACTTTTGTCTAATTTGTAAATGTAGACTTTAATTTAAACCCTGCACTTTTGTGCAATGAACATACAGGACGTAGCGTTTCTTGTTTTGTATTGTCTGACTGTCTTATATTAAACCCTCAGTTGGCCATAGTCATCCAGATGTGGTAAATGCCGGGGTTAAGCAGATGGGACTTCTCAATACCAACTCTCGTTTCTTGCACGACAACCTTGTCCTGTATGCCCAGAGAATACAGGCCACTCTGCCCGACAAGCTGTCCGTTTGCTATTTTGTCAATTCCGGGTATGTCCATTGACTTTTACTGATTAAAGATATTTAGTTTACCCTACTCATGTGCAAGCTAGACCTATTTTGAGACAATGCCTGCCATGGCAAATTAATTAAAAACATCCTATCCACCGCCTCAGGTCTTATGAGACTGACAATTATTATGAATTTGTCTAACAAAACATTCCCAACCAAACAACAAAGTTACAGGTGCACCTGGTACTGTAATGAGCTGCAATAAATAACATTCCAAGAATCCAAAACTAGTATCTTCCACAGCACAGACAAATGAGAATAATTCTTCATGTATTCAGTTTTAGTTACAAACATTATTTTGATTGTGCACTTTTCAGAGCAAGTACTGTTACATTGCACAAATAGATAATAGCTGATGGATATTTCCATATTTATTATTCATATTACGTTCAACAAATCCTTATTTGGCACCTGCTTCACTTGAACTATTCACCTGTCATTCATCAGTTCTGAAACCAAATAGATGTATTTACAACCGCCATGCAGTAGAGTGCATTGCCTCTTATATAACATTGATAAACAAAGTATTATTAGGCATCAACTCAGACTTTCTAATCAAACCTGGCCCTATTTTGTGTGTGTTCTGTGGTGACTGAGTAACAAAGTAACCGTTGCCCTTTTGAACTTCAGCTCAGAGGCGAATGACCTGGCACTCCGACTGGCTTGGCAGTACACAGGGCACAAAGATATCATTACCTTGGACAAGTAAGTGTCATGTAGTTCTATTAAAGTATAACTGGCACCAGTGTCACTTGGTGGGAACAAGCATTTCTTTTCGTTCTTATTACGATATTATTATTATTATTATTATTATTATTATTATTATTATTATTGTTCAACATTTAATAACAATGTGCATCAAATACTGTATATTTCCATGTTATTGTTATAAATCTTCTAGATGTGCAAAACAAAAGGCCAATAATAACTTGCCTCAGTACAGAGGAAACAACAGAGGCTGAGGCGGGCCTCCACCAATAGGCCATACACTTTAGTTCACTCATGTTGTTCAAAAAGCCCTGTAACACTGTTTGTTGTAAAAAGTGTGTATGTCTCCAGTAAATTCTAGATTAAAAATATTTGTAACGTTTTTGCTAAATGTTTACCCATATGAACCCATGTGTGTGTAGAAATAAGATGATCGATGTGCTCGTCTATTGTACGTGCATTAGAGAGAGACAAATGTCTACGGCACAGGTACTTCCTGCAAATATGGTTAGCACATTTAGAGTATACTTTGGCATGCAGGGAAAAGGTAAAGCGTGTGCTTTTCTTCTTTATTTGTTTAGAGCAGATACACATTTAAAATGTAGAAAAATATCAAAAGATCATATGCAAAGCCAAATTTAGTGACCCTGAAGGTTGGAGACTAGAAGAATGCATTGCTAAAATGTGGCTTACTGCTATTGAATAAACATATATGGTTAGATATTTTACTATCTAATAAGCTATTACAGAACATTAACTTGTCAAACTGAAACTGTCCAGGATATTTCCCATGTTTAGAGTGGACATTCCATGCCACTTTTCATGTTTTGATACTGTATCTTGAGGTCTCAATGCAATGTAGTTGGCACGCTTAGGTGAAAATACCACATAGATTATGCGGAATATACCATATTATGCACACATTTACTCTGTTATCAGCATAGTCAGTTTTCAGTGACTGTTGCTTTAAATCCAATGAGCCACTGCTCACCTCACCCCCTCTTCCACTTAGTATGCTGACGTGAGACTACGATGCTTTGCTCCAGATGCTACTCAGACACAGCAGTGCCACGCAGTTTGAATCACAAGCCTTTTTTTTATTTCTACGCAGTGTTTTCAATGCATTAATATTGCGCATGAATTCTGCCTTGCGGTTCAAAGTAAATGATAAGGCGTAATGGGGTTCATTGTTGTTTGCCTCAATATTGGCATGGCAGTAGTGCATGAACACATAGATCTGGAATAATGTGTATAGTGTGCTTTGATAACCAGCCATATCACATGTATCATACATGCAAGGCCGTATACCAACCATTGAGGTCACCGAGGTCCGGACCGTGGTATTTTTTCCCAGGTATATAATAAAATCCTGAAAAATAACACATTGGTTCTGCAAAGACATCATATTTGTCGAAGAACCAACATCCTCGATTGATCACCGCATAGAACTATAGGCTATATATACTGTAAGATATAACCGGTGTGGGGGTGGTTAATGATCATGTCATTACAACTAAATATTTACTCAACACACCAGTCCGTTGGTTTAGATGTACAAGACTGTAATTAGTCCAATGACTAATGCAGTGCGCTGCAAAGTGCCCAGCCTGCTAGCAAAAAAATAATTTTTGGTTCAACAAACAGAAGCTGAATCTGCCAAAGCGTGGTCTAGGTAAAAGTATTTACATAGCGAACTGCTTGTAGTTTATGCCATTCATCCCCAGATAGATTCATATGAGGAATAGCTCCTGTGTGTGTGTGGTTGCACAGCTTGCGCTGCGTTAACCCCGTCAGTCCCTGGGTCCATCGTAAATGGACATTACATTTTGACATTACAGTTTTTTTTGTATCAGACAATATAAATTCAATAATTGTATATTTGAATATTGCCTAATCACCGATTGGACATTGAATAATAAAGCAGGGTCAACATTTGACTTATAAAGTTTCTTTTAGATCAGTAAACTTTAGCCTTGGTCAGGATAGGCTATTTAGAAATCAGAAGAGAAAGTGAAAACCATTTACAGCTATTTTAATCCAAGTTTTACCCTACAAACTTTTTTAAAGCACATATGTAGATCAGGAAAATCAAACAATTTCAGGTACACATGCAAGATCAGTTTTTGGCCCTAATATCCTGTGTACGGCCCTCATCACAAGCATGTATTATTTCTTTAATGAAGATCAAGTTATACTAGAGCACAACATCTCAGCCGCCCTTGCACCTAACCAGCCATATCCACAAGCACATATATTAAAGAAGGGTTATTATAGAACAAAATCGCAGACGTTCTTGCTGGCAGGAGAATTTTGAGGCAGATTATCCTTGCATATGCTATCTGCTAGCAAAATAATACAATTAGTCATTACTCGGTTAAACAAGAAATGTTAAAGTTAACAAAGACATAGGCTATCTTTACTATTATCACAGACATAAAGATATATGTTTTTGCATGATGTGACCAATCGTTAATCCAGATAAAAGCAGCTGGAACTCCCGCTCGCAAAAACAGCAATCAGTTTTTGGCAGGAAACAGACCCACATTTTCGTACACATATTTCCACATAACTTCTTTTTTTAAGAGGATTTGGAAGTGTAGTGATGATGTGTCACTTCAAATGGAAGCCCTGACCAGGCAATGCACTTGTAGTACAGGGTATAGGGCTTTTGGCATCATATAATATGTCTTGAATGATTATCTAACAAACTTGCCACTAGAGAGCACAGATATCGTACATCCCAAAATCAAATCCTCAAAAACCACGAGGGCCCCTGTAAATCTTGCAGATGGTTAAGAGATAACTAATTCAATCATGGTCCTGAGGGCCTATACGGATTAGTGAACTTAAAATAACCATTGTGTTATTATGAGTAAATACAAGCATATGATTTAAAGGGTCATAGAAACATGAATACGGTTAACTTATCTTCAACTGATGTTGTATGTAGTGCAAGTAGTAAATGAGGTTCACCTCACCTCCCACCAAGTTATTGTATGTATAAGATTAGTCAGTTGCAACCCTGCCCCAGTCAGTGCGTGTTTATGGCATGTGTGTGTGTGTGTGTGTGTGCGTGTGCGTGTCTGTGTTTCCCAGTGCGTACCACGGTCACATTTCATCCCTCATTGACATCAGTCCCTATAAGTTCCACCAGCTGTCAGCTGCTGACAAGAATCAGTCTGTCCATGTGGTGAGTGGCTCTGTGGCTGGCCGTGCTTCATCAAAACACCATGACTCAACAAGCCCTGCCGGCTCCTGACAGGCCCATGTGTGTTGTTAATGCAAGCAAACGCGCCTGGAAGGAAAAGCATCTGTGTGACTCTGTGTGTGTCTCTGTGACTATACGTGTGTGTGTCTCTGTGTGTGTGTCTCTCTGTGTGTGCGTGTGTGTGTGTCTGCGTGTGTGTGCGTGTGTGTGTGTGTGTGGTATGTGATGGACTGGTGTAATGATCACCTATTTCCTTAAGGTGTTGGTTTTCGTGCAGTTCAAATAGGAGGGCTCTTTACATTTGTACAGTTTAAACATGTTTAGCTAACAGCAACTGCTTGTTGTTTACATACAGTACTAGATGAGGTGCTAAACTGTGAAACACTTTCTGTAAATAAATAACCAGCAGGAGGTATAGCTGCCCAATGTGTGTTTAAGAAACACAATTATATATCACGTATTTAATATATCACAAAATAAATAGGTGTGTCTACACATACACTACATACTATATAAAACATTATTACTGGGTTTTTTTTTCTTCTTTTTTTTTGTATATCCCAGTTTTAATTAATGTAAATATGATTTATAGAAATGTATGCAAATTATTACAAATTAAGTCAGTGTGCTGTTGTCAGCATTTGACAGCATTCATGTAGTTTGATATGGCTGCCTAGGTAAAACGAGGCTCTAAAGTTACAGGCTAGTGCTACGCAGATTCGGTCTGTTTCACAAGCTTGAATATTTTATTCATGACAGTGTACAAGGAATCACCCTGCGCTTGCTTTAGATGACTGACTATAATGCAGGTTTTTGCTTACCCATTCAATGGGTGTCCAGTAAGACTGGTGACTCTCTTATAGTCTGTAACCGCTGCAGACTAGACACGAGTTTGTAAACCAAACAAACAAATACTGTAAATCAAAGTATATATGTTTTGTAAGGAAAGCAATGCTCAAGTTATATGGGAGGAACATTTAAAGAACATATTTAAAAATAATAAAACATTATATTATATTACATTGTTAATTACTATTGTAAGCATATGAACAACTTTGTTAATTACATTTGAGCTAGTACTGTAACTTTGTATCAATCGTAATCCCTTTGTCTTTGACATTCCCCATGTAGGCTTCCAGCCCAGATGTGTACCGGGGCAAATACAGAGCCGACCATCCAGACCCAGCCACAGCGTACGCAGATGATGTGAAAGAAATCATATGCGAAGCCCAAAAAAAGGAAGGCAAGGTAAGATGTTTGTCTTGTGTAATTGCCTCTATATCTTAAATCTGAAATATCTCAAGTCATGATGTTGTAGAATAATAATCTAATGTCATACGATTACCGAAGATGAAATGTGAGGTATTCATGCTTATTGTCTTTCAGACTGACCGCTACGTTAACACTGATCTTGCAGCTTAGGTATTGCATGAAACTCACATGCTTGGGATCACAGATGCGTAATTAGTTGCAGTAAATTAGACTACATTGGTGGTAGTGGCTTTCAACATTAAACAAAATCAGAGACGAACCGAACAGGCATTTCAATGTTCTATGTGAGATGATATAGCATTACTGATAATGGTGGTCACTGGCATCTACATGTTGCCATCTCTACTAAGTTATTCCCTGGTTCATTTTTGTTTTTCACCCTTTCTCTCATCCTTCATTTAGGGCCAATTGCCAGCCCCTCTCACACAGGGCCACTGAAATGGCCCAAGCTTTTTGCCCCTTAACCCTCTGTTCCCAAACCCGGCCCAGGGCAATGACCCAGCGTTCGTTGGCAAGGACTGAATGTCAGCCTAGCAAAGAATTGTACAGAATACGCCTACTTTACGCTTCTAATGGGGTTTTATACTCAGACATCTGTAAAGGGAAGCAGCTTCACATGTTACCATAGAACAACATTCATCTTTGCTCCATCATTAATGGTTACATACTGTATGTGACTGAGAATGCGTCAACAGATAAAGTGACAGCCTATTGGTCCACTGGGTTGTCACCAACTCTTTTCCGGGGAACCCTGGCTGGCATCGTGTCAGGTGTTTAACTTGTTCTTTTGTTTTTGTGCAGATTGCTGCTTTTATCGCAGAGTCGCTGCAGAGCTGCGGTGGCCAAGTAATACCTCCTGCTGGCTATTTCCAGAAAGTGGCACAGTATGTATCCCCTTTAGCACCTTGTCATTCTCACCGCCACACTAGCATGTGCCTTAGAGATCTTAAATTGGATTAAAACCTGTAGCCTCAATGGCCACGGCACCCCTGCTCACTTACATTACATGCAGCAGACATGTTCATCCAAAGTAGCGTATCTGTTTAAGTTACAAGGTCCAGCCAGGCCTGTTTTGGGGATAGAACGTTTGACCTTACAGCTGAAGGTCAAACCCAGAGCTCGAGGTTGCAATGCGCTGCCCAGCTTTAGGACAGGATACCACCACATGTTACTAGGTGCGCGTGCGTGTGTGTGTGCCTGACATGTCTTTCTACAGACATGTTCGTCAAGCTGGGGGTGTATTCATCGCAGACGAGGTGCAAGTCGGCTTTGGCCGCGTTGGGACCCATTTCTGGGCCTTCCAACTTCAGGGCGAGGACTTTGTGCCTGATATCGTCACCATGGGCAAGCCCATTGGCAACGGGCACCCCATGTCGTGTGTGGTCACCACTAAAGAGGTGGCAGAGGCCTTCAAGTCTAACGGGATGGAGTACTTTAATACTGTAAGAGCACTTTATTTTAACCTGTGAGTACCAGCATGGTTAGCAATTCCCATTAGCAGCTAGTTCTACTAGCCTCCCTTTATCAAATGAATGCCTTCATCACATTAATGCCTTTATCACATTAATAATTAAGGGAGTTAAGCAAACTAGTGGCAAAAACTGGCCAAATGTACAATTATGATAACACACATTCCGTCATTCCTACGAGAAAAAATAAGGGGTTAAGTCTGACGTCTCACTTTGACCATAAAGTGTCGTTGACATTAAGATCTCGTCCATATTTGCTGAGCACAATGTATCACATCTGGGTTCCAAAATAATATATACATTCTATTATAGACAGCTAAACTGTATGGATGGATGAGGAACAATAATCCAACTCCTCAGATGCATCTGACTCGTTACATTGGAGTGTTTTCAAGTCAACCTACTGAAATGTCTTAACCATTCTTGGTTAACTATACTTAAATAAATGTTTTTAACAAATGTAGGCTGTATGCGTTGTGGACTCAAGTGAACCTGAAACTGCCTTAGTGATCTTCCAGCGTATTTCTCTGGCGGTGGGAACCTAACCCGGGTGTAATCTTCCCTCCGTCTGGGTTTTGTATTTCTCAGTTCGGTGGGAACCCGGTGTCCTGTGCCATCGGTCTGGCCGTCTTAGACGTGATTGACAGAGAGGACCTGCAAGGTAATGCCCAGCGCGTGGGGGCCTACCTGACTAAACTGCTGGAAAAACAGAAGGACAAGCATCCGCTCGTGGGCGATATTAGGTAGGCACATATACACCAAACAAAAAGAGTTGTTTTATTGGTGTGTACACAAATAGGTGCATCGCTTCTGACGCCACCTACACTAGGAGAAATGTGAGCCATAAAGCTCCTTGCTGGGGTCAGGGGTGAATATGTTTGATAACAGGTCTTTCCCATCAGTTGATTGTGTGAGCAGATGGAAAAAATGGCCATACTGCAGTTTTTGATTTTACAATAACGCTGAGTTGTCTGTTTCCTAATCTTCAAACCGAGGTGTAATCCCATCATTTATCATAGATTCTGATTTGATCTACCTCACCTTCATTTGCTTGTCACATTGTTTGTGACTTAATATGTTCAGGACAGCTAGCAAAACATCTCTGAAAAGATTAGATGCATAGTTTTGTGTGTGTGTGGGAGGGGGGGGGGGGGGGGGGGGGGGTTTAATTAAAAACAACAAATTTT
>JAODUH010022782.1:0-17845 GCA_027564835.1 Typhlichthys subterraneus
CTGAGAGGCCAGACTAGCTCTGAGAGGCCAAACTACCCCTGAGAGGCCAGACTACCTCTGAGAGGTCAGACTAGCTCTGAGAGGCCAGACTACCTCTGAGAGGTCAGACTACCTCTGAGAGGCCAGACTAGCTCTGAGAGGTCAGACTACCTCTGAGAGGCCAGACAAGCTCTGAGAGGCCAGTCTACCTCTGAGAGGTCAGTCTGGCAAGCAGTAAATATGTTTCCTCTCAGGATGGGTCTCAAGGGGGCCTTTAAATGTTTCTTAAGACTGTAAGAAACCATTTGCTTTCAAGAAACAATTTGCTGTCCACGTTAATGCGGTTATGCTATTTTGTGGCCTTAACTGAATTAGGCTGAGATTAATTAAGCGTCGTTCCCATGACAAGATTCAATAAATCTGAGTTTATTTCAGATAACACAAAACAGGTTTGAGACAACAAATGAATGTTATTGTGGCAATTGAAAGGAAGCAACAATGTTGTGGACACTGTTCCACAAGCCTTTAAATGTTTTCTGTTGGCTGCATTAGGATATCAAATAAAATAAATATAATCTATTTTTTACACAAAGTGAAGGCAAATATAGTTTTCATTGGATATTAATAATACGAATAGGCTTATAAATGATTTCCATTTGTCATTTTCTACTAGACACAAATGCATTCTGGGGTAGTGGGGAATGTGCGTGTGTGTGTGTGTGGTGTGTGTGTGGTGTATCTGTGTGTGGTGTGTGTGTGTGCGTGAGGGAGTGTACGTCATACTTGGTAAATGAATGACACATGATTTTAGAAGTGTATTAGCTAACTTGTAACTTGTATTAGCTAACACCTGTGTGTACAGGGATCAATAACCCCTTTAGACAGGACAGGGAGAACGCTCACCCCATCATCGGTAAGCACCTCTGGTTCACTGTGAACTCTCTGATGCTGTTCTGCTGTGGTTTAGGTCATGAGAAACACTTCCCATGCTAGCAGCATATCAGCTTCAAGCAATACCATGGTGAGTGTCAGGATAAACACACGCCACACGCACGCACGCACACACGCACACACACACACACACACACTTCTGTAGGGCCCCGGGCAGCATTATTCTAGTGGCCTGGGTGTTCAACTCCCCTCTTGAAGGTTGTGGGTTTGAGCCCCGTATTTGTCCTATACCTGTAAGTACGCTGTCTTGACTCCTTTATGCTGTAGTTGCTCCTGGTAACACTTAAGTTGAGTTGGATAAACACAGCTGAATTACCTTATAGTAACTGACCCTGACTGAATGTGTTATGGTTTCACACATCATGACTCATACAATAGATGTGTTAGATACTGTAAATCTAGTACATGTGTGGGGCAGTCATGTCTTCTAATGTCGTTGTTAAGCTCTTAGAATATTAGCACAATTATTTCTGGGAATAGTATCGTAGAACATGTTTAGCAACGTTCATTAGCTTAGCTACATGTAGCTATATATATTTATATTTAGCCCTGACTACATGTTACATGTTGCCCTGACTACATTCTGCGTTCAGTAGTATCCTAATATAATGCTGGTTGCTTACGACAACCATAGTGATCAGATATCGGTCAGTAAATAGATGCTGACTGGTATCTATGTCTGCTGAATGACCTGACTGTAAATGTGACTGCTCACATCTGCTGTATGTGTGTGTGTGTGTGTGTGTGAGTTCAACCCGAGGTGCGTTCAAATTCGGAGACCGTTTGTAGCGAACGGGTTTCCTTTTAACTTTGTTTAAAATGTAATGTTTTGCATAAACATTCCAAATTGTTATATTTAAACTGTAGCCTTTTAATTTCAGTATCCGCGTGTGTTCGCTGAGAACTATCTCCTCAGAGCCTGTGTGTGTGTGTTCGTAAACTCAAAACAAACGGGGAAATCTGTGTGCTATGTTTGTGAACTTTCAAGACCAATTTGAACGCACCAAGCCAGGGGTCTTTTCACACACGTGACCCCTGGCTTGTCCCCGCTATGTATTGTAGCATTTTTTTAAAATGCAATATAAAGCAATTTACTACATTGGCGCGCAATATCTTTCTTTTTTTGTGAATGTGTATGTTGCTCAGGGGATCGGATTAAACTTGGACTTCATTTAAATTATTTATAGACGTTAATGAAAGGTTAATACGAGAACAGACAATATGGTTTAGCTATTTTGAGAAAGTAGTCCTAGAAGTAATCATCTACTCTTTTTAAAAGTACCTGTAATCTGATTCCACTATTTGAGTTGGTAGCTGTGTGTGTGTGTATGTGTGTGTGTGTGTGTGTGTGTTCGCAAGCGTTCATGTCAAACTCAGAGGAAACTGGTTTATAATGCGAACGTTCAACCAAATGCCAATTTGAACGCATACCCCTGGTGTGGACACGGGGTCTTTTCACACTCGTGACCCCTGACCTGTCCCCACTGTGTACTGTAGCAGCTAGCCCCCAGCCCCCCCAACCAGAGGCGGCAGGTGACACCCGTCATGTCCAAGCCCGTGATGCTGCCCCAGCAGACGCAGGCTCCACGGCCGGACACCCACAGGCCGCCCCTGCGCTCAGACGGCCTGGTGAGGAACGGAGTGTAATGTTTGTTGTTGCTGCCTGGCTCAAGGGCCGTAACCTAAATGAACAAAAACCCTAAACTACCTAACAGGCTCTGGCTCTGGGTTAACTGTTTGGCAGGTAAAGCAGAAAATAGGACCACAGTACTGTGTGCACACAAACCACCGTATTTGGTGTTACGAATAGTCTACTCCCAGAGAGCGGTCTATATACACTGAACAACAACACACCTTTGTATTTGCCCTCATTCATCATGAGCTGAACTCAAAGATTGAATACTTTCTCTATGTACACAACAGGCCTCTCAAATATTGTTCACAGATCTGTCTACATCTGTGTTAGTGAGCACTTCTCAATTCTCCTTTGCTGAGATAATCCATCCACCTCACAGGTGTGTCACATCAAGATGCAGATCAGACAGTATGAGTATTGCACAGGTGTGCCTTAGGGCTGGCCTCAATAAAAGGCCACAATAATACAGTATTAGATCTTTGAGTTCAGCTCATGATGAATGGGGGCAAAAACTAATGTATTGCATTTATAATTTTGTTCAATGTAAATCTATATATATGCCTTGTCTATATAATGTCTCTGGTACTTCTCCAATAGAGTTCTACTGAAGGTTTTTTTAGAGGTATCGAGAACACAAATCAAAACAAAAGCTTGTCTTTCATGAATGTGATAGGGTCCTCCCTCATAAGATCTGCACCACTTTGTTTGTGTTCCAACTCATGGAGCCAGGGCTGTGTAGAAGTACCAGATTATTTTTTTAATGGTAAACTAGTGGAATGTGAGGCGATATTTGGCGAAAAGTGTATTAGCATACAATCGCTTATCATACAGGCATTATATAGAGGTGACTGTCACCTCTATATAATATTTCTGAACTTACTCATGTAGTATGTGGCAGTTGTTCAGCTCTCTTTCACAAATTAAAGGTTTACAATAATTATTAAGCTTTAATGTATCCCCCACAGAGGATGGACAGAAATAGGACAGAACATATAAATGCCACCATTGGTACATGTGCTGTACACACAACACATAACTCACATGTAAACAGAATCAGCGAGCTGACCGCGGATCTGTATGGTGTTACAGCACACAAGCATTTGGCTGCACATGGAGGTCTGACAATCTTGGTGTCTGTCTCACTGACTAAATCAGTACTTCCTCTCTGAGAGACGCTAGGGTGTATACCAGGGGTTCACAAACATTTCAGCCTGCGACCCCCAAAATACCTACCGCTAACAGGCTAAAATATGCTATTTCTAATCATTTTTAAATGTTATTTCCTTTCTGAAAATCATCTTGTGACTGCCTCCGACATGTCTAGCGACCCCCACTTTGAGAACCATTGACGTATACGGTGATGGATTGGCTAATCCTTCTTCGTTTATGTTGCCGTTTCTCTCTGGGCCCCGGAACATTCTGCTGTTCCTCAGACAGCCGGTCTCTGCTTATTAGATTGCACTGGGGAGGTAGTCCTTCTCATTCCTGCCACAAATGACCTCTAATGAAATACTGTATGGGCGACTACAGTACTACAGTACTACAGTACTATATACGCTAAAACTACTGATTTGACATCTATGTCTTCAATGTCAGGAAAAATAAAGGCATGCTTTAATAAAATGAATGTTGAACGAGCCATTACCAGAAGTCAGTTTTACTGTAATTGAGTTTTACTGTAATTGAGGATGCTGGCCGTTGTTTTGTTCTGTGTGTAATTATAGAAGGGGTGTTTATCGTTTATCGTTTATGCTTTTAAACGCTCCATACCGCTCACTAATAGCCGCTAATCTGTTGTAGCCTCCAGAGATGCTTAAGCGGATGGTGCCGTACAACGCGTCCTTTAAATCCACCAACAAGAGACAAGTAAACCGGCCTGCCCCCTTGGTTGGTCCCCCTCTGGTTGACCCCCCGCCACCCCCTACTCCCAGAGTGCTTTCTGAACCTATCCTGATCTTCCCTTTCTCCCTGATGGCTGAATGGGGTGTGTGTGTTTGTGTGATCTATCTCTCTCTCTCTCTCTCTCTCTATCTATCTATCTATCTCTCTATCTATCTCTCTCTCTCTATCTATCTATCTATCTATCTATCTATCTATCTCTCTCTCTCTCTCTCTCTCTCTCTCTATCTATCTATCTATCTATCTATCTATCTATCTATCTATCTATCTCTCTCTCTCTCTCTCTCTCTATCTATCTCTTTCCTTGGACTGGAAGAGAGAGCACAGTACTTTAGGCATGAGTGTGTTGTGTTGTGTTGTGTTGGCTTTACACAATGCATGACGGACATTTGCTGTGAGCCTGTGGCTGTTGTTGCCGTGGCACCGCACATTAAACACCCCCACAACACTACTCACTGTATATCCTGGCATACTGCTTTAAACTGTGTTCTTGAGAAATCAGAATGCAGATCTCACTTAAGAATACAAATGAGATGCAAATGAGATGCGTCTGTGCTGTGCGTAAAGTGTCTGTCTAATGCTGGCTGAACAGGAATATAGTCTTGTCATTACAGGATTGTCTTCTTTCTTTTGAGGCTTGCCTGGTTTGTTTGTAAGCTGGTTTGTTTCTAAGCTGAGCTGCAACATTATCAGATGTTGTGATTTAGTTTCCTGTTTCCAGTTAATAATTTTCATTCCAATATTAGCTTTTCTATTAGCGTCAGAAAAGGTTATCAGCTCTTAATAGAATTGGTTGTCAAAGGAAATCTTGCTGTCAAACACCAAGCGCCCCGATAACGTACAGTAGCATTGTGACTTCTGACATGACAACTAGTGGTTCATGGTGACATACTGTAATGCCTGCTGCCTGCATGTTTCAGTGAGTCTTTCCTGGTAAACATGATAATGTATTGAACTGCTTTAATTAACTGTTGATTCTCTTGCAGGGATTTCAGAAATATGAGGAGGACTTTGATCCCTACTCAATGGTATTGTATGCCTGCAGTCAGGACAAGATTAGTGGGGGAAACAGCGGAGGCTTATTCACCTTACGTCCACAGTGTCTAATGCTAATTGACATTGTTATGCATGTGCATATACTTTATAATAACATTCTAGGTACGACACTGCTCAAATGTATAGTAAATTAAAATACTACGTATTTGAATTTATTTGTATTAACCAAAACACATTTAATATTCTTAAAAGAAACCATCATTTGATACTTTATTGTAGTCCTTCATTTATTATATTGAGACTGCGGAGCTTTCAGCTGCTGTTTGCCTCCATTTTGACGTTGTGTCTCTTAACAGTTCTCCACAGAGCAGATTGCCGGAAGAGATGTGAGACTGCTGCGAATCAAAAAGGTATCTCACTCAAGCTAGCTATCCGTTAGAGCGGCTGCAGTTCATGGAAAGCCTTCTGTAAAGGCTTCTTGAAGTAAAGTGCAAGACCTTTTCTGATTAAAAAAAAAAGATAAGAAAAATGCTTTTTTTTTAAATGGTACTTTCACAGGAGTAATCATTTGCACTGTACCTACATTAAGGAATGTGTGCAATTCTAGTCTACTAGGCTGAAGTACATTTAAAAGCATATACTTTTATACGTGTACCAAAATGTAAATGCTGCTTTTCAACAGCATTTCACCAAAATAAACATTTGCCCTTTTGCTTGAATAAGGAATGTGTGTAATTTTACAGTATCACCTCTGTTTACCATACATACCCTACAAGAATAAACTATGTGTGTAACGGTGCCCCGCCGGTGGCGCTGTGCCGGGGATCCGGGTTCCAGTCCGGCATACGTCAGCCTTTTTGAGTTAGTGTGATGGAACCCTGCTCTCACAGATTACAGCGCGAACGCCTTAGCAAGGGAGGCTAAAGCTAGCATCCCTCACTAGAGCGCTCTTGAGGTGTGGGAGAGCGAGGTTTACTTGACGTACTACACAGCGCAACCTGCTGGCCATCCTTACCATAGGAACAAGTGGCGTTCAACGTGTTGTTCTGTATTGTTGTTAAGGCGGAGAAGCTCAACGTGGCTCTGGAGGGGGGTGTGGACTCTCCTCTGGGGAAGTTGGTGGTCTCTGCCGTGTATGAGGGCGGCGCTGCCGACAAGCACGGTGAGTCACGCTCTCAGTTCGTTTACCGTGCCGCGTTTTGCTCTTTTAAAAGATACACCTCTAGATGTAGGGTTGTTTATGCGCTCTCCTCCTCTACAGCTATTAAAGCATGTTGTTATTCAACCACAGATATTATATTGGTGTTGTTATTTGACACTACTGTCTTAAATGTACATGTTCTATTGGCTTTTATTGTTTCGTTGAAACACTAGTTGATTGCATTTGGTTTCATTAGTCGAATCTACTATTGCACTGTTGTTTACCTATTATTGCTTTTGAACCTGCACACACACGTATTGTGAATGATTGTCATATGATGGTGTAGTGTGATGCAGAGGCCTGAAGCCAAATTCATCTATGGGACAATAAAGTTAACTTTTAATGTACTTTTAGGCCTTAATATCATACCCTTCTCTATCTGTCCTCTCTCCTGCATACCACACCTTTGTGGACAGTTGTGTTCCACATGAACAAGAGTTTTAAGAGTTTTAAGCCCTTACTTTTATAACACAAACGAGGATTGCATCTTTAATGTTCCGACGAGCTACATTAATACACACGCAGATCATAGCCGCTTTCCTCTGTTTGTCGTTGTTATTGACAGTGTGTATATATGAAGTCCATCAATTTTGTTTATTTATTGGCAATATTTAAATTATTTGTTACATTTTTGGAAGATATTACTTTTTATTCAGTGACAGCTTTTTCATTGTAATAAAGGTGAAAAAATTGAACCCAAATGTGGCAAGCTAATAAATATGGCTGTTTTAGGTTGCTAATTGCTACTATTTTTCAGATGGACTTAGCAGTTTCTGCATCTGAACTCTTCACATATACACGCATCAAATATGGAATGCAGCCCTTTCTCGTACCCACTGCTGCTGTGTTGTGATATGTAGACACAGGATGTTTATTATTTGAAGCAACATGAAATATGGCCCTCTCGCTCGGCTGCCTTATGACAGCCTCTGCTGCTTTCATTTAATAAGCATTTCATTTTGCGTATGTGTGAGTGAGAGACACACTTTTCTAGCAATTTGTATTGAAACATAAATCATGCCTCTGCCACTGGCAGGCCTTTTATCCAACTGCATGTCCTCTGCAATATTTCATACTGAAAAATAGGTTGTAAATAAATACAGTACACGCCTGTAAATATATTAGACATATTATTGACATATAAATAAGCATTTGTTATGTCAGGTTTATTGTGTGTATGTATTGCAGCTTGATGTGGACATACAGTAGCTTAGTGTGTGTGTGTGCACGCGCATATTTAGTCTTTGCTCACGCACAGTTCCCCGTACAGTGCCTGTACCAGAACACAGACTGTAATGACTCTGTTCTTACTGTAGGGGGCATTGTGCCCGGCGATGAGGTCATGGCGGTGAATGGAAAGATCCTGATTGATGCCACGCTGACCGAGGGCCAGAACGCTCTGGCCAGAGCGTGGAACAGCGGAGGGGTGAGCACACAAGACTCACCGCGCTCACATGCAACAGACTAGCCTGGCTACACCACACATGTGCTCTCAGATAAATCGTTTTCACTGAGATTACAGTCTGGAATCCCTGAACACGTTAGCATTTTCACATCAGCCACCCTGCTGGCGGACCAATCAGGGTGTGGGTAGTGAGATGACGTTGAAGTTGTTGAAGCATGTTTCTAAATGGTGGGAAAGCTAGATGAAGAGATACAAACACTTGTAGCACAAGGGCAGATTGGTTAAACGCTGCCCAATAGATTCATAAGTAACCAGAGGTCTGTGCCCATTAGGAGGCAACGACACTTCCCAATGGAGCGTTGCCAGGTATGGGAGGGTTTACGGTTTCTCGAGACTGACTGACCCTGCCTTTGATTTGAGCTTGGAGTTAGCAAGCATTCTCGTGAGTTGATTTGGGTGGAGGCCTCAGCTAAATAAACTCATTGCAATTGATCCTGATGGAAGGTGTTTTGAGATCTCACATCATGAGTCGTAAGAAACCCTGGATGCTTTCAGAGGCAACAGACACTTTATAGATGAATCTGGTGTGAAATAGACTAACAAAGTCCCCTGTTTATTTCTTCAGGACTGGATCGACTTGGTGATAGCAGTGTCCCCTCCAAAAGATTATGAAGATGAGGTGTAAGTAAACTGTTTATTACCATTCGCACAACTAGTTCGCAAGCAGCCTATAGCAGCGTTCCCCAACCCTGGTCCTGGAGTCTCGCTGTTTTGCAAGATTCTTCATGTATTTGCGTACATAAAAAGACCAAATTTGTTGATGTCCCCCTGCTCCAACAAACCTGATTCAAATAAATACGTTGTTAGTAGCCTGATAACGACCCATTCAGGTGTGTTGGGGCAGAGCAACATCTAACATGCAGCACAGAGGATCCCCAGGGCCAGGGTCGTGAAACACTGGCCTACAGTAGCTGTGTTTACATGGACCCTATTATTCCGATGGGAATCTGGTTAAAAGTTCAACCTGAAAAAAAATGCTCTATATATGTAAACACCACGATCAGAAGAGAAACGGCCAACCTGATCAAAATTAACCTGTTCTATGACCCGATTGAAAGAAGAGTTCTACCATGTAAATGGTTAATCCCGATTACTTCCTGGTTGCGTTCTCATGCGCACGCCCCGTCTTACATCTTGTGTGATGCCGGTAAACTATTCTGGACAGCCACTGTACAAAGCATGTATTATAAGAACAGGACAAAATCTGGACAAATCAACTGCGACGCGTGCAAATAAGTGAATGGGAGTTAATACCGGTGACTTCATCTGGAGCCATACTGTACATTTCTCCACCCGTCACACCTCTCCGTCGTACCTACAACAAGATAATGGGTGCATGTTAAACATAAATTCCGATAAGTTGCGACGGCGCACCAGACACGATTAGGTGACATCCCATATAAACAGGTACCCCGAAACTGTCAACCAGAAAGATTCCATTCGGAAAGACAAAACAGTGTCCATGTAAACCCTGCTAGTGTGGAGTATTAATCAACAGTGTTAACGACTTTGTGTCCAGCCCTGAGTCAGCATCAGTCAGTCCCACTGTGAACAGAAAGGTGTTTGAAGGCAGTGCGCCAGTCTACAGACATGGCTACCTGCTGCAATTTTAGCCCAACAAACCCGGTAACACATTTGGTAGCATTTAACAAGTGGACCCCCTTCTCTCGGTCGCACGTCTGAGAGGGGGGAGCTTGGTGTGCTGTGTCCTTCCAAAGTCCTTATAGGCAACTCTGGCCACTCGTCAGCCATCTTGGTAAGGTCAAAGTCCTTATAGGCAAGTCTGGCCACTCTGCAGCCATCTTGGTAAGGTCAAAGTCCTTATATGCAAGTCTGGCCACTCTGCAGCCATCTTGGTAAGGTCAAAGTCCTTATAGGCAAGTCTGACCACTCTGCAGCCATCTTGGTAAGGTCAAAGTGCTTATAGGCAAGTCTGGCCACTCTGCAGCCATCTTGGTAAGGTCAAAGTCCTTATAGGAAAGACTGGCCATCTGATAAAAACACTCTGGCCCCAAAATAAGGTTTAAAAAGCCTTGTTTCCCCACAGGTTAAACTTATAATACACATGCACGACTGTTGGCTTGCATCAGTGCAACGTGATTTGTTGAAAAGGTTACCATTCCGCCATTTTAAAGTAGATGGTTGGCTCTTTTCCTCCAACTGCCATATTTGCCGTTACGGACGTCTCCCACAGAGTTCCATTGAGAATCCTCTAAGCGGCCTGCCTCTTCTATAATGTCTCTGGTCCTTCTCTGCCCCGTGTTGGAGTTTGTGTTCTTGAGCACATGTGACAGTCTCTCTGTCAATCAGAAAGACAGGCTTGTTACACTTTTGTCACTCTTTTTGGAATGTGGACAAAAAGTACATGTTTGCCATGTAGAGCCATTTTCAGACATGATGATCTTTCTCAAAATGGGTATTTTGCAAATATTAACACCAGCATGTGTTTCATTACAGTTCAGTCCTACCACTTAGCTTACAGCTCAAAAAATACATTTTAGGGTGCAGTTGCTCTTTAATGATTAATCGTGTATGTAAACATGCAGGAATTAATTATTAATCTTACATTAAACCATGCAGAATGTAATTCTATTATATTTAGACTTAACGTTTAGTTACCTCTGTGCCTTTATTTGGGGATTTCCATCTGTAACATTGTCAGCATGGAGTTGAATAAATCACATGTAATTTCATTGACAAGAGCAACAAGCAGAGTTAAGTGGATGCAAGTAATGGTTTATTGTGCTTGTAAACATTGATTGACTCCGGAGATAATGCTTCATGTCGAGTTCTCCCTCTGTTGGGTCACATGCCACAGTAAACGTGCGCTCAGCGACGGGGAGCTAATACACCTTTCTGTAAGATTCAGTCAATACTGTATCTCCACAGTCTGCTAACTGCCATCTCTGTGTGTGTGCTGAGAAATGTAATCTGGTGTTTCTACACAGCCCTGCCTCTGTAAATGGGAGCACGAACAAAGTGGTGCAGACCGCACCACACATCACTATCCCAGCCTTGGCAACGTGTGTCCAGTGGGGTTGGGGGGGGGGCTTCTGAGGGAGCGCACCCCCTTGTTGATATTTGATGGAGCTGAAATATCAACAAGCTTTCTCTGGGATAGCTGACTCCACCTTTAACGGCCATGCAGCAGAAGCACTGGCACAGCCAGCCACAACAGTGAGCCGTGCTGGAGGACTGTACAGTATATCTGCCAGAGAGGGTTGGCCCATGGGAGCCATATAATAAGCACACACACGTTTATAGATGACCTTCTGCGGCACTGCTCTGGCGCCATAGGCCAGGGACGTCCATAAAGGCAACGTATAGCTTCCAGCCAGCCTTCCAACAGCTGTTCTGATTGATGTTGTGCCAAGGGACTGTTGCATTGCTGTCCTGTTCTGTCCTGTCCTGTATAGACCAGCAGGAAAAGGGGGGGCTAAATACATAATTTCACCTCGTTACTGCGTGTGCCCATTGGCCTGCCAAGGCTTAATTTGATTTAAAGTGCCCAGCAGGTTCCAGGGTCCTGTAATGGAATCACAAGGGTCTTGACTTTGCGGACAAATGTCTGTTTACACACCCCAATAAGTAGCCCCCTGAGACATACACCTGTTTATGGCCCACAGTGGCTACTCAAATCCCTTTTCCTGTGGAATATACAGCTCAATTTGAATAACAAAGCAAACGCTACTTGTTTATTAACAATGGAGCTAATTATCGTGGCTGTGACGGATAGACATTAATTTATCTCTTCTTCTCACAGGACATTCTTCTAACCACCTCATGCCAAACACGTCCACTCTTCACCAGATCGCCTCCTTGCTCTCGATCCCTTGGCCGGAGGCTAAAACAATTCTGATTATTTTACTGTTTCATGTCGCGACCCTTGACCAGCTCACGCCACACACGGCAAGCATTAATAGCCTAGCTGCAGATCCTCACTGTGGCCTCTATAAGCCACTCTTCTGATGGAGTTCCCTGTCGGGACCTGGGGGTGTCTCCGCGGGAGCTGCTGTTCAGTGCAGACACTACGATATTCTTTATGTGAGCCCAGCAGGAAGTATACATGTCTTATCTGTCAATGTAAATCAATACAGCATCTCTGGAATTGCCATTCGTAATAAAAGGTTTGTTCAATCGCTGAAATTGGACTGTTGTAATCCTTAGTGCTTTTATAACGCTCTTTCCTTTGTGTGCATTATAATTATGTTTATGACTTGCCAAAGATGCATTAAAAAGTGTAATGTCTGCTTTTATGCTGTGCTAACAAAAAGGTCCACAGGGGGCAGTATGTACCTCATTCTTCAATACAAGCAATGGGATTCTAATACAATGATGAGTTTCTCTTTCCCAGTACTGAATATGGCTTTGGGTGATTTGCAAATATAAAGTAAAGTGTATTATTATTATGGCTACAACGATTAGGCCGATCTTCAGAATAGACGAGGGAGACATATGCTATAATAGCATAATAGCCAAGCCTAAACGGAGTCTATATAGGGACAAAGCCTGCAATACCATTGTGATAAAAGAAATTGGCTACAATTTAAGAATTAAACAATAATAATGTGAATGGCCACCCTGTCTGATATATGATGTGAGCTGTTTAGCGTGTGCTCTGCCTAAACTATTATGTAATGTAGGCTAGAGCAGCCTATAGCAGCCTATAGCCTATCCAACAACACCCGCACGCCATGATGACAGCATAACCTACAGTAGGCTACGTGGCTCCGGAGAGCTGTATAATGGAAGTATCGCATCGGGTGATTTTATTCAGGTGTCCCCTTGCGTGCCTGTAGTACCCTACTGTACTCAACCGTTGACCATCTCGGTCGAGATCTCTCTCTCTATCCTGGCATGCGAGATCAGCACGGCGGACAGCTCCGCGGTAGTAGCGCGTCATCCTGCCGTCACATCTCGGGCCCACTGGGCTTCTTACGTGACGGATTCTCGCAACGGGAACCGGGAAATCCAGAAGAAGTCAGCTGAACTCTGAATGCCTGCATTCACGTCTGCCCGCAAGTCTCAAGTGACGCGGTGGATGATGCACAATCATCTTGTCTTGCACCTGTTACTTCTGCTAGAAATACATAACGTTTTCCTCGGAGTCAGCTCTGCCTCCCATCAATCACAAATGTACTCACGGTATAAACCAGTAAGTCGCCTGTTTTGTTTGATTCATCACCGAGTTTTCTGTGAAGCATTTTAAACTATTATTTATAAAAGGTGAGTGGTTCCATACTTGACTACATATTCACTCATTATTTACTAGAGTGGGAATCAAAACAACATTTTTTCAAGGTCACATGTAAGCTAATGCCATGTGCAACATTTTGCTATATGTTAGTATCCTATAGCCTATTATTATTCATTTATTGATGATAGGCCCAGTGGATTAATAACGTGATAGGCCTACTGTAGACTATTTGGGAATAATAATATATCTGCATAATATATGTCACCTCTAGACAGTGGGGTGTAAAAAGTAGGTTTAATAGTAAAAAGAATAACATAAAAAAGGCACCCCAGGCTATATTTGATTACTGAATCTAGCCTATTAGGATATATTATTAATATACAGAGATGTGGAGTCATAATGCCCACGAAAAGAGTGATTATGGCACCACAACAGCGACCCTGAGGTATCTACGCGGAGCTAGGCATACTATTTATGTCACACGTCCTAACACACACACATGCACGCATAGGCTCATGGGTGGGTTGCCTACAGCCGCGGGGAAAAGATGAAGAGACAACTGCAGCATTTTCTCAGATTTGTATTATTTTTTATATACTATATATACGTTTTTATTTTCCATGTACATGTAATGTATGTATTTTTAGATATATATTTACTGGGTCAGTTAGGGTTCGGTTTAAGGGGGGCCCAAAATGGCCCTCTAACCTCTAAATAAACTCTTAGAGTCGTTTGCCAAAAATAATTATTTGTTAAGCTTTATATAGTATTTGTAATAATAAAAGCTAATAAAAGTTTATCTTTTTATTTTTATCTTTATTTTCCTCGAAAACTATTTTACTTTGCCTAATAATGCAAAAATGCTTTGGTCTCTCATGCTAAGGTTACTGTGTTAAGGCTCGCTGCAGTTCCATATCTGGCCACAGATTTTTATTGGGAAACTGTGGCGCTGTGGAGTTTCTGTAAGCAGAGACGGCCTTTCGTTCATCACTTCTAGCAGATAACGAGATGATTGCGAATCGAAACTTAAAATGTAGGTCCTACATAAATTAGCAGATGCTATTAACTTAAGCGACTAACAATTAGTACATTTCTCAACAGATGAACAGGCAGAAATAACGGTTGGAAATAATGACAGCATCATGCTACCAGGGCAAACACATTTACCACATAAGATAATACTAATATCATTATAAAGTAGTCATTTCTAAGAGCAGGAAAGCGACTAAAATGATTAGAATCATCATTAAAAACAGTGTTAGGCTATTGGATGAGGTGTTAAACACCCCAGTGTTTTACGACTGCATTTGTTTTTTTTGGGTTAATAATAATAATTTTCTTTTATAGCCATTTTCTTCTCTATTGGACAGGAGAAAGAGGGAGAGAGAGAGAGAAAGAGAGAGAGAGAGAAAGAGGGAGAGAGAGAGAGAGAGAGAGAGAGAGAGAGAGAGGAAACAAGTGGGAGGATTGGGAAATGTCCACCAGCTGGACTCTAACCACAGTCTCTGAAATACCGCTTGCACCACAGCTCCAGCCCAAAACAATTGATTTTAAAGTGTTTAATGGCGGGGGGACGGCGGGGGGACGGCGGGGGGACGGCGGGGGGTGGGGGGTGGGGGTGGGGGGGCTGAGGGGTGGCTAGGAGATTATCTCTTGTCCTCAGGCACGAGCACAATACACAGCAGGCCTGGTTCTCACCTGCCAAATATACGTTCTAAGCTTGTAATTGAGCAAAAAAAAAAGGTTGTGGGCAGGACCTTTTCACCCTTGTCCAATCAGCGCCCTAAACCACAGCAAATCCAGTTTGATTGGCTGGATTGCGCATCGATCAAGTGGTTGACTTACTGTACGATTACCCAATGACGATGGTGAAACATGGGATTCTCTCTACCATTCATCTCCATAAACAGATATCGGCACATCCATGCTACAACATGGCCGAATGAGTTCAGAGATTGCTCGATGACAGAATGTTATTTGAGCTAACCATTTAATATAACACGATGCAGTACTTATATTCTATTTATCCAAATACTTACTGACACAGTCGTATTGGGAGTAAAAGCTTCCGAATGCCTGTATGTGTGTGCGTATGTGAGCGCACATAGCCTACTTATGATCAGCCGACGAGAGGTTGTGCAACACCTTTATGAGAACAGAAGTTGTCCTGTTAAAGACTTTACCGACCCACAGCTAGTGGTGGAGAGAAGTTGAGTTAAAGGTGGAGAAACATTGTTGATGTTCTCTAACTCAATCAAAATGAAAAAAACTTAAAAAACTTCAATGTCATATAGGGTGCTCCCTCAGAGGCTCCGCCTCCTGCCCCCCTTCCCCACGTTATATTCCAAAGGCTGGGATAATGTTGTGTGGTGCAGTCTGCACAACTCTCTCTGTGTTCCCATGTACAGAGTCAGGCCTGTGTAGAAACACGAGATTATTCTGTCACACAGAACAGGACGCCAGCGGATCGTGAGGAGGTGTTTGCTAAATGTGACAACAAATGTTTTGGGTTACAGTTTCTTTGTTTAATTCCCAGTACAATGCTTTCATTGCATTACATACACAATGCTTTCATTGCATGACATACACAATGCTTTCATTGCATTACATTCACAATGCTTTCATTGCATGACGTACACATTGCATTCATTGCATGACATACACAATGCATTTATTGCATGACATACACAATGCTTTCATTGCATTACATACTGTACACAATGCTTTCATTGCATGATGCTTTCATTGCATGACATACATAATGATTTCATTGCATGATGCTTTCATTGCATGATGTAGGTAGCCTAATCAAACTTGCTAGATAATTACTATTTTAGTTTTAGATGTTTACCATTTGTCTATTAGATACTGTAGTGTTAGTGTGAGCTGCGTCGTCCGCTCTATCCTGAGCCCTGCTGTTTACGCTAACTGGAGATAACTAAATACACTGGGTTCTGCCACTATGACAACGGATAAAGAATACACATTCTACAGTTTGAAGTTGGACACCAGAGAAACGGACACAGGCGGAGGACAACATCATAGCTGTATTGCATACTGAACCATCTAAAGACATATAACTATACATCTGCTGTGATAAACATCGAGGCGCTCGTTCTGCTGATTCGTTGTATTTTAAACTGTGCATATCTACAAGAACACCTATTAGCAACTTAGCATAACTGATAAAAACCAAGAAGATCCAACAAACTCATTGTAACTCCGTGGCACGCAGTACAATTAGTCCCCTCTTGGGTTTGTTCACGTTGCTACAGACAGAGCAATCACACAGCCGTTGACCTGCACAGGAAATTGTAATCTTGAATGCTCCTGCACAATTCACATGTGCAGCGTTTTGACGCGGGAAGATTTGTTTTCATTCAGAGTGGCTTCTTGCCAGGTTAGCCCGAGCTAGCTTGCATCTCCAGCAGCACAGTATAGCAATTCTACCTCACTTAGCCTCTTCACCTCTGTCTATATTTAGTGGGCTATATTGAGATTTTCGTGTCGTTCCAAGGCAGTTCCTTTGTACAGTAAACATGGTGTGTTTTTTTGTTTTAGCCAAGTATCCTCGGCTTCTCTGTTCTTCACGGGGGGGGACACAGTTGGCTTTTAGTCAGCTGGGTCAACATTGTCCAGGGAACTCATGCCAAAGCAATACATTCAAACTGTAAATGTAAAATACTTACATTACAACGCAGGTGCTTATATTGTGTGTGTGTGTGTGTGTGGCTCACAGGGAACCAAAGACATTTTAACATCTTAAACAAATCAACCTCCTTGTCAATTTATTTAGAAACATAATTTATGCCTCTGTGGTTACATTCAACCCTGGGGACTGCACCATTGATCTAGCTCTAGACCCACCAAGACTCCCAATGCAGCTTTCTCAGGATATTATTAATATTTTATATCACCTCCTTTTGTTCAGTCTTGATTATTCAGCTTTATTCTATTCAGGGGGCATGAAAATAAATACCAATGAAGGCAATGACTGAGTGGATGGATGGATACTACTGTATAGTATGTGGGTTATGATATTATATTATTAGCATTTGTGGAAATGCTGCTGGGATTTGGATCAAAGAGCGTGTAGATTTATGTGACGTTTGCACTGTTCGGCTGGGATCTGTGTCCCTCCCCCATCTCTCTCTCTCTCTCTCCCCGCCTCTCTCTCTCTCTCTCTCCCTCTCTCTATCTCTCTCTCTCTCTCCCCACCTCTCTCTCTCTCTCTCCCCTTCTCTCCCCCCCACCCCCTCTCTCTCTCTATGCCTTTCAATAACCCTCCTCCTCCCCTCCCCCCTCCTCTGTCTCTCTCTACCGCTCTCTCCCATTCTCTATCCTTCTCGCTCTCTCCCTGTTTCTCCCACACTATCTCTCTCTCTCTCTCACCCTCTCTGCCTCTCAATATTCCTTCTCCTCCCCTCCCCCCTCCACACACACTCTCTCTCTCCTCTCCCAAGGTCGACACAAAGGTTTGTCTGGCGGTGGCAGCAGCAACATTAGGAGCGCTGCATTTTG